>JAGIQG010000011.1:41589760-41722260 GCA_024679065.1 Sphyrna mokarran
ACCCTGTCCAGCTCCGGGACAGCAACTGATTGCCATCAAATCAATCCACCACGTAACAACGCACATGGTGTTTACAGTTTGATTTGAAATGTCTATTGTACGCCATTAACACCTGGGCAGATCCCTGGAAAAGTATATAAACTGCAATAAATTAGTGTATTTCATCAACCCAAAGCATGTTGTGAAATTTCGTTCAACTCATGTCGAAGGACTTGTCCATGTAATTTCCATTGATTTGAGGCAGCACTATTTATTATTACAGCCCGTGCACATCCTTAATATGGTAGCCAGTATTTGTCGTGTATTATTTCATAAAATTTAAACCTTAGGCTTACGTATCGTCTATAAGTATGAAGGGCAACGTTGTTATGGGGAAATTGAGTGTAAATGCATCGTAAAGTTAATTTCACTTAATGCATGTAACTAATTGTTATTTTCGTGCACAGGTAAGTAGTAATTTAGGCTAGATTATTTCGTATGTTATTACGCACCTCAAATTTTACACTTTAAAATGCTAACTATTATTTTAACTGGAGACAATGGTATGACTAGTAGAAGTGCATATTTTAGGAATGTCTGATCATTTATTTAAAGTAGGACATTTTTTTCTACAGAATCGCGCAGGGAAATAGACGTCACTTTCAATTGGCGTCTGTACCTTCCATGAAACCTGTCAAGAGGTCGGTTGCTTTTTGTGCAAACCAGATGCCACTAGTGAGCACTCAGCATGTCACTGAATGAATGTCAGACGGGTTACAAACCTAGCTGTGGGCAAAACAGCAAATATCTTTCTTTGTAACAAAATAAAGTGAGTTTATGAAGCAGAAACTGAGTGAGCGAGGAAGATATTGCGAGGTTTCAATGTTTCTAGAAGATGACAACCATAACTGGTACTTATATAGCGACAGGCGCGGGAAATAGCTGAAATTATCAGACCTGCATACGAAAGTCAGTTCTAAAGTTTTCTATTGATTTCTAAAATGGGGCATCAGGTGCCACATTACCTTTCAGCATACACGATTTTATTACAGACGATTAAGTTGTGGAATGTACTGATTGAATGGAGATACTGTATAATACAAAAATGGGTCCTTTCTGGTTGGGGGCGGGGTAACATGCGATGCCTTTGTCATTTTATGATATCCACATTCCCCTTTTGTGTTTGTGATGTGTGTTTTTCTTTGGAGGACGAGCTTTCTATTGAAACAGATCTCACCTGCTTCTTCATCAAGCATTTGCGGTTTTGTTTGAATACGAATTTATAGCAGATTTCGTAAAAAAAAGAAACAGTGACATTACGCAGGAAATTGACCGTATTTTGTGTTTATAATTGCATTGTTTGAAAGGTTTTCCATAACTTACGAAATTGCATGCAAGTATACTTCATATAGTATTCTCCCGTAGGTCAAATGAAGAAAGAATAAAATGAAACTGGCAAAATAAATCATTTGAAATTCTCAAAATGTTTATTTCGTTTAACATCGAGAACTGGATCTCCTAAACGAAACGAACAAATTATTATCATCACATGGAGTAGAACATCTGACCCAAATCATAGAGTTTTCGTTTTTGTTAAAATACCTTCTCCTCAGTGTTTTCCAACAACCAAATACTTCACAATGTGCTTTTCACATGACGAAGACGCTTACACCAGGCCTTGCATATTTGAGGACCAATTAAAACATATATTTTAGACCAAAACAGTTTAAAGGTTATTTTTCTAACCATTCGCACAGACCGTTTAATGACTTCAAATCAAGTTAGAACTTATTTGGAAAAGGCACAACTGTATCTTAGCCCAAATTATGATACAAACTATAACTAATAATTTCAAAATATTGATCGATACTCTAAAATCGTAGATTTCCACATTTCAACTATGCTTATAAATGACGATCACACAGGAATTAAAAATATTTCATATTTTGTTTTACAAGAATTATATTAAACTCATTCTCTATGTCAATATATCAACAAACTAAAACGATTTTTAAAATTAACATTTATTTAGAAATTCAAAGTTAAAAACTTTATATAAACAATGTAGCTAGGTTTTGCTAACCTGGAGGCACCATTGTTATGACAACACATTTCATTAAATGTGAATTGTGTTTATAGTGAAATCTCTAATTTTGATAATCTAGCGAACGTTTGTATTATTTTGCCGATGGTCCTGACTTCATTGTCGATAAAATGTACAGATAGAGGCAGGAAGTGACTAGAGAACGTTTCAATGGAAACCTAATCTATCAAAGAGCAGCATCCGTGCCTTGTTATAGCAGGACTTACATCCATTCATATATTTTAATATCTATTCAAGCAGAAGATTTTCAGGAGACAAACTACAGCAGACTTTTTACAAACGACAACATTAACATTGGGTAAACATTTCATATTGGTGCCAATTTAGTTTAAAAAATAGTTTGTATCGTAAATGTTCAAAAAGTTAGAACTAAAGTGATTAACAATATTCAGACTCTCAACCGAAAATTGTAAATATTTGAATTGAACCTGCGAGGCTGATGTCAATAACAATCGTGAACAAAATCAACATCACCACTAGCTCCGAGTTTAATTAACTGCTAAATATGTTTTATTTATATTTTGCTTTCCTCCGAATCGGGCAACGAAATAGCACTGCAGAAAATTAAAAAGCATGGAGTAATCCAAACTATATGACAATTAATTGTTAAAGGTAGAGGCGTAGTAATTAATTATTTAAGATAATCAAATAGTCTTATTATGAGAGCTGATTTCAACATTATAATGCCTTTTAGGGCTGGTACAAGTTGCCCATAGAGTCTGTTTACAGTGAAATGTCCTGCTTTCCACACAGTGCCTTACCCCCACTCACTCCTGCGCTTTGTGTCTGTGCCTTTGCTCAAAAGCGGCTGGAAGGAACGGCGGGTGTCACGTGACGACGCCAGTTGGGGTGAAAGGTTGCGGGCGCCCGGGCTGGTTATGCGCTTGCGCGTTGGGATCGGCTGCTGTCGGCGTTAGAGGAAGCGGTTTGGAGTTCCAGGTGAGTGGGTTACAGCAGTGGAGGGAGGAGGGGTGGGCTAACTCCGGGCCGGCGTAATTCGGCCGCATGCCTAGGTCTCTGTACCAGCGGTTGTCATGGGAGAGTCCGGAACATTGTATCATGCAGCTTAAACCTTTGCTGCTGAGGTGCCGATCGGCAGGCAGGGAGGCCTGGCCAGGCAGACCGCTCCCCGCTTCAGGAAAGGCCCTCCATTATTGGTACAGCGCTGCTGATGATTCTCATACACACTCAGCTGCAAATGAGAGCTGACTGGCTGCCTCAAATATGCTGTAGGCCTAGGTATTGATGCAAAAGTGCAAGTGTTTCTATGCAGAAAGTGCGCATAGTTACAGTAAGATGTTTCTAAGCCATGCGAAATATCTGAGGCCCGGTTCATGCTTGTAAGTCGAAAGAACAAAAATCATTCTACCAGTACAAATTTCGCCAGATTTAAATTTCTTTAAATTTAATATTAAAGACAAGCGTATTAGTTAAGTGAACGTAAAAGATTCCATGATACTTTTCGAGAAAGAGATGAGCTTTTCTGGTGTCCTGGTCAATATTTATCCCTCATCCAGTATTAACATAAAAATTATCTGGACATTTACCTCATTGCTGTTAATGGGATCTTGCTCTGTTTAAATTAACTAAAGTGTTTTCCAACATTGCAAGAATGCCTGCACTTCAAAAGTAAGTTCTGCCAATGGCCTTGTCAAACAAATGGTATAACTTTAAACTAGTAGGAGATTTAGAAATGTTAAAAAAAATTTTCACAATGGCACAATTATTTCCTATCTATAACATTTATTTTATCTAAATATTAATTGCAATTTGGAATTTCCAGAGTGTTCACATTTTTTGCATTAGGTTGAATGTCTTACTGAGAGCAATGTTAGTGAAAGATTTAATATTAAAGTGAAACTTAACTTTATAGTATGTATCCTATATTGTAAATTTGCAATTGTATTTTAATGGGTGAATTTGTTTATTCCACAGATGCAGATTTATTTGTGGCCCTTCAAATAAATAGATTGGATTATCTGTCTTAAATAACTTCAGTAAAAACAAAATGGGATTGATGTTTTCTTGCTGGAGGGTAAGTGATCAATTGCACTTAATTCAAATTATGTAATAACAACTAGCATCTAAATAGCTGTTATGAAATATGAGTACAATAGCAAGTCTTTATATGCAGTGAATTTAAAGGAGACAATTTTCATGCAATGTAGGCATTGGTGGCAAGGCCAGCCTTTGCTAATTGCCTTTGAGATGAGAGTGATGAATTGCTGCATGTGGAATAGGTACACACTGAAAAAGGGAGTTTCAGGTTTTATTTTGTTATTTTATATGTAGAGAGAAAGCACATTGATAAGCCTGTTTATTGATAGACTGCATTTTACTATGGACTGTTCAAAATGTTTCTGGGAATTCTATTTTCAGCTTTATTTGCCTTTTAAATAAGTTGAGGTTGGAATATAAAGTTTTAGTGTGTAATGCTCCATAGTTTTCTGATTGACTCTGAAATTTGAAGAATGGTGTTGAGTATGGCTATGTTGCTATTAGTACCAATCTTGTCCTAAAAATGTTAATGAATTAAACAACAAACTGTGGCTGAATAGGAACTTGATAGTTGGGAATAAATAAATTATAATGTCCTTCATTTTGTGCTAGCTTTTTAATTCAAATGTATGAGAGGAGAGAAAATGATTTTGGGAATTCTAAATAGATTCTTGTTCTGTAAGTTGAATTGTAGACTTTTAATATTAGTGCCTGATGATGGATTGAAGCTGTTCAAATTACTGGCTAAAAGATGGGCATTTTTGTTTAGAGAATTGGGGTCATACATTTGAGTCTTGGAGGGAAACGTTGACCTAAACTTTAGATTTTGAGAAAAACATGCAGTGTTGCAAGGGACCGCAGGTGGAAGGGCATAAAAGTATTCTTTCATAAAGACTAATAAAAAAAAAAAATTGATTTCAATCTCAGAAATATGGTCAATTCTCCAAGTTTTCTGTGATACAGATCAAAATGAAATTTGTCCTGTAGAAAGAAAGCCTCTTGCATGTTACCTACAAAATAGTATTTCCAATGAAGTTCAATGTTGTCTTATGCTTTATTTCCCCAAGTAGCAACAACATTGATTCAGTGTGACCTTGTGCTATTTTAATAAGTAGCCTAGTTGAAGGTTAATTGCTAAAGCCTAATGATAGCTTGTTGCAACATGCAACATGTCTCAGGAGTTTGGAGCCTATGAGCTTATCCCTGGATATTGACTTGACATATTTGATATAATTAAAATGCAGTGATTTCCCCATTGCATCTAAAATATTCTTTTAACTCGGAACTTAAAATTTTGAAGTTATAATTATTATTTCTGTGCAAATGTTGTCAGTCACTCAGAGTGTAGCATGCACAGAAGCCATTTGGCCCGTTGGCTCTGGAAGAGAAATCCAGTTAATCTCTCACTTTCACTGTATCGCTACACTTTTTTTCACCTTCATGGATTTATCCAATTCTTCTTGAAGGCTACTATTGAATCTCTATCCACTGCTTGATCAGGCAGTGCATTTCAAATCCTAACCGTAAATGTACAAAAACGATTTTCCTTATGTCACCTCTGGTTCCTTCGCCAATCATTTTAAATCTGTGCCCCCTGGCTTTCAACTCTTCTGTGATTAGAAACCGATTCTTTTTATTTACTCTGTCTAAATCTTCAAGGTTTTAAATATCTTTGTCAAATCTTCCTTTGGCTTTCTGTGCTTGAAGGTAAAAAATTCCATCTTGTCCCGTATGTCTGTGTACCTAATTCTTCATGTCTAGAGTCATCCCGGTAAATCTCTACTGTTCCCTTTCTGAAACCTTCACATTCTTTTGAAAATGTGAAGCCAAAGTACTGCAGCTGGGTTGAACTAATGTTTTCTATTGGTTTAACCTCTGGCTTTGGTTCTTTATGTCTCTATTTATGTCCTGATATTAAAAGATGCTGCCATGATTTGAATAGTAGTTTTTCAACCTCAATTATTTGTGTAGTTAAATTTCCCTTTTGTACGTATTATAATTTATGGCTTTTTTGCTATACATTTTCCCTTGGGTTCAGCATCACTGGCCACTCCAGTAAGTAGACTTGTATGCATTTTTAATGAATTGACATACCTGCACAATACCTAGCTGTATGTGTCAAGACACAGGAATTGAATGGGAACTTTCACCACTGTATTTATCTTGTTCTTTTATGGGACATGGGTGTCACTGGCAAGGCTGTCATTTATTACCCATCCCTAATTTCACGTGAGCTGAATGGCTCAGCCATTTCAGAGGGTAGTGTCAGAGATCCTGTACCAACAATCTTAGGCACTCTTAGTCGACTTGAGTACAAACAGTGCTAGACATCATGCAAAATCCTTTAATGATTTGTGCACAAAAAGAACCATCTTGTAGTTGTTCTGTAAGTATTTCTGAAGTTATAGAAAAACAAATTAGCAATTATATCAATTACAGCACATCAAAAATGAGCAATTTTTCTAATCCTTCATTTGCACACATTCATCAATTAAATCTTGGCTTTTCATCCTTAGTCATTTGATGAAAAACTAGTTTCTGCTAATCTTTTATTTACATAGCATATCCCCATATCTTGCCTTTGGCATTTGTTGTGGAAAAATTTGGTTTTGCTTACCCTCCGATGAAGGCCAAAAAGCAGAATGTTATGGGACTTATGTGGATGAAGATTAGCCTGTTCATGCTGGAATAGCAGACACTGACTCCTTTGAAGGTCTGCAAGCTGATAAATGTTTTAAAAACTGTACAGAGAAAGCATGAAACATTAATTTGAGCATTTTAGCTTTTGCACAATTTAGCTTCCGAATAATGAAACTTCAATCTGAGCATTTCAACTTCCACAGAGTTAAGAATCAATCATAATACCGTGGGTCTGCAATCACATATAGGCTAGATGGGATAAAAATGGCAGATTTTCAATTTTTGAACCAGAGATTTTTTCAGAAATTGTGGATAAATTTCACAGTCGTCATTACTGAGGCTAACTTTATATTCCAAAGTTATTAACCTATGTCCCCAGGGCTTTGGATTAATATCACTACACCACCATATCCTCCTCGGAATGTAATGGGGATATAAAACACAATATGAGATGTGCATTCTTCAGCTCACCAAAAATGTTATCTGATTTAAATTATAAACCAAAAAAAAATTAATGCTGAACAGATAAATAACTAACATTCAATATAAACAAAAACTTTATACCTTCAATTCTGAAAGAATAAATTGCTTTTATACTACTTGCAACAGAAAATTTATTTTTGATATTCAGTTACTCATGGTGAAATTTATTTTTGCTGGCTTTAGACTGCTGTGATATGTTGGAACCAAGGACTCTGGGGAGAGCATTATCTTTCATAATAACAATTGATTATTTGCCATTTATTGGTTATCAATTGTACATAAATAGAGCTGTCATTTCCCATAAAATTCAGACGTCACTTGACCTTGCCTGTCTGTACCTGAGCAGGTTGATAGAATTGAATAAATAAATGGGATAGATTCAGAACAGATCTAGCTGCTCAAAACTGGTCATCCATGTGGTGCTGTAGGGCTTCAACAGCAGCAGAATTGTACATAGCCACAATCTGCAACCTCATGAACCAGTTTTTTTTTACCCTTACCATTGCCATCAAGCCAGAGAACCAATCCTGCATTACTCAGGAGTGTAGGACAGGAGCCGCACCAGATATGCCAAAAAATGAGGTGTTAAACCTAATGAAACTACACCACAGGACTATTTGCATGCCAAATAGCAGAAACAGCGTGTGACAAACAGAGCTAAATGATCCCACAACCGATGAATCGCATCTAAGCTCTGCAGTCTGGCCACATCAGTAATGAATGTTGATGGAGAATTAAACAACAAGAGGAGGATGCTCCACAAATGTCCTTGTTTTCAATAATGGAAGATGTCTAGCACATAAGCCTAAAGATAAGACTGAAACACTTACAACAGTGTTCAGCCAGAAGTGCCAAATGGATGATCCATGTTGGCCTCCCTTGGAGGTCCCCAGCATCATAGATGCCAATCTTCAGCCAATTCAATTCATTCAGTGTGGTTTCAGGAAATGATTGAATGCTGCAAAGACTATGGACCCTGACAACATTCCAACAATAGGACTGAAAACTTGTGCTCCAGAACTTGCTGTGCATCTTGCCCAACTGCTTCAGTCCAGGTCCAGCATTGGCACCTGTCTGGCAAATTACTTAGGTGTGTTCTGCCCCCAAAATGTAGGTCAAATCCAACCCATTGAATTACCACCCAAGTGTTATACAGTGCTTTCAAATGGCATTTACAAAGTAATCACCTGCTCACTGATGCTCAGTTTGGGTTCTGTAGGGCACTGAATTTCAACCCCTTCATTACATCTGTAGTCCCAAAATAAATAAAAGAGCTGAAATGAAGAGGTGAGGTAAGAGTGACTGCTCTTGATGTTAAGGTGGTATTTGACCCAGTGTTGCACCAAGGAGCCCTATTAAATCTGAAGTTGATGGGAATCAGGTGGCATACCTAGCATGAAGGAAGATGCTTTGGTTATTGGAGGTCAATCATCTGTCCAAAAACAATGCTGCAAGATTTCTTCAGGGTAGTGTTTTAGGCCTAACTATTTAAGGTTGCTTCTTCAATAACAGAAGTGGGCATGTTCGCTAATTGTACATTGTTCAGCACCATTCACTTCTCCTCCGATACTGAAGCAGTTTGTGTCCATCTGCAGTCAGACCTGGAGAACATTTGAGTTTGGACTAATAAAAATGGTGAATAAAATTCTGCAACACAAGTGCCAGGCAAAGGTCATCTTCAGAGAGAATATAACCTTCACCCTTTAACATTCTGTACCATTACTATTGCTGAATAACTAACATACTGGGGCTTACATTAACCAGAAACTGAAATGGACTTGTCATATAAATGCTGTGGCTAATTTACCACTTGATTCCCTGAGGTCTATCCATCTATAAAACAAATATAGCCAGGGATTGCCTATATCCCATGAACAAATTGAAAAAAAACACTGGATGGATTTAAAATTGGTCAGAAGACATTGGAAAAGCTGCCTGTACTTAGTTGATAAGACACCAGGATTAGATGCGATGCATCCAAGAAAGAATGGAAATTGAGGACACACTGGGCATAATTTTCCATTCTTCCTTTGATCTGGGAGTGATGCTAGAGGGCTCCTTGTTTATAAAATGGAGTAAGAATAAGCCCAGCAATTGTAGACCAGTCAGTTTTCGTGGGGAAGATTCTGATAATTTGGGAGAAGATTAATAGTCGCAGGACACAATTTCAAAATTAGAGGATGGAAAGAAACTTGACAGCATTATGAATTGAAGTGAATATTGTAGAACATCAGAAGGACATAGACAAGCAGATGGAATGGGCAGGCAAATGGTGAATGCAAAGAAATATGAAATGTTTGATTTTCTTAGGAAGGAAATGGGCAGACAAGATAAAACAAAGGGGACTATTCGAAAGGGAGATCAGCAGCAGAGGGACCTGGTGTACATTTGCACCAATTGAAAGTGGCAGGACACATTGCGAGTGGTTAATGAAGTACAAGTATATTGGGCTTTATTAATAGGGACATAAAGTACAAGTGCATAGAGGTTATGTTAAACTTGTTTCAAATACTGATTTGGTCTCAACTGGCCAGTTCTGGGCATCGTGAAGGCATTGGAGAGTGCAGTAAGTATTAACAGAAATGGTTCAAGGATGAGAAGCTTCATTTCTAAAGATGGATTGGGGAAGTTTGGATTGTTTTCCTTGGAGAAGAAAAAGCGGAAAGGAAATTTACTAGAGATATTCTCTGTCATGAGAAATCTGGAACGGAGTAGATAGCGAAAAACTGCAGTCACTGATGGAAAAATCAAGAATTTAAGGGACATAGATTTAAGGCATTTGATAAAAGAAGCAATAATGGATGAAACCCTTTTCATGTAATGAGTGATTTGATCTGGAATATATTGCCTGAGTGTGTGGTGGAACTGATTCAATTGTGACATTTTAGTGAAGAAATTGCATTATTACCAAGAAAGGAAGAATATACAGGATTATTGAGAGAAGGTCCTGGTGTGGCACTCTGGGAATTGTGCATTCCAAGAGCCTGTGCAGACCCAGGCTGAATGACCTTTTGTGGTGTAACAATTCTGTGAAGGCATGGCATGAGGTTTTTGTTGTTGGTAAGGCAGGGGTCTTACGGTGTAGAAAGACAATGTATTGGGAATAGGCACTGTAACAATGAGGAGTTTTATCTGAATTCTAATTATATTTAAAATTTTATGTTTAGAGAAAATTTTGGTTACTGTCATGTTAGTATCAAGATCCAAGAAATACCAACCTCTAAAGTCTGTCTATGTAGTTGAAGTCCTTCGTCCTGGCACCACTCTGATAAATTCCTTTTTGTATCTTCTCCTAAATACCTTGACATCAATCCTAAAGTGTAATGGCCAGCAATCGGCATAATAATCTAGTTGAGGCCTAACAAGTGACATAGCATAAATCACTTGTTACGTTTCAGCTGAATTATTGTGTTCAAATCTGGCATCAGAATAAATCACCTTCTAATAAAAATGAAAAACTGGAGGACAACTTAGCTGCTACAGTGATTTTGAGATTACCCATTTCCATTTTGGTTAAAAATGGTTATGATTAGACATGAAGAAAGGGACAAACCAATTTAGTTTGACTTGCCCCACAGATCTTTCAGCTCATGCTCTTTTGGCTCTTGTGTTCTATAATTTAAATATAATTTTCAAAGTAATTCAGGCAGGTTTTATGCTAGTCGCAATTTGGAACTCAGTATTCAGAAGAATAAGTTTAAGGGTGCTGTTACATTGTCACATTTATCTCAACCTATTAGCTTTGTTTCAATTCCATCCTAAAATATTTGTTTTCTTTAATTTGCTTCTTTGATAGTTTATTTATTTCCCCTTCCCAAAAGCATGGATTTGTCATTGGATACAATTCCACAGGCAATGATGGCTATCCAGTCTTTAACCCACGTAACTGCTGCTTATATTTGAGTCTTGATTGGTTTTAGCAGGCAGCCTGATTGCTGAACTTGACCTCATCTTTCATGATGGTTATGCACATGTACTCCAGGCAGGAATTGTTTTTTTTCCTTTTTTTCCTCCATACTGCATAACTTGGGAAAATAAGGCCAGATGTGGTATCCTTATTGCTATCTTGGCTGGCATTAGTTAGCCCAATACATCAAAATCAAGTTGACACTTCCCTAGTTCTTTTGACTTAGCGCTTTATGATCAACTCAGTGAGCTTTCAGGGAGCCCTATATGCATTCACGTTGCTTTCTATTTGCATGGAAATTAGGATAATTTACCTTGTGACTTAATAAACTTTATTTAAATTAATTGGGAAATTCAAGGAATACAAATACGGTTAGTGCTCTAACGACAAATGTAATGCATTTTGGTGCCTTATTATCCAATTATTATAGTTAAATTCAGTTTGCATGATTTGTGAATCAGTCAAGATTCTAGTTTTGTTTTCGTTGGAATGGGAGTCCAGCAAATCAGTCACTTGATATACACAATCTCAGTAACCCAAAAATGTCAAATAGAGTTTGACGGATACATAAAAGTAATTGATACTGAACATAAATTAGATATGACATTAATGACCAGACAGGCACTTATGGATTCTGCAATCAAATTAAATTTTTCATTAACGGAAGAAGTAGTAACATTTTTTAATGTATTGAGTAAAGAAGCTCTAAATGAGAACATAGTCTCCTCTTGAAAAGCAGTACACCACCTCTTTGATCTCTTAAAGCCAACTAATCACTTATTGAATTACTTAGTTTTCTCTTTTACACTCTCTTTAAATCTGGAACATAACCTAATCTCATGTGACTCTTCATCATAGTTTCTCAATTTAAAAACTGAAAAAATAAAAAACACATTATAGATTTCTCTACAAGTCAGTATTTTATAACAGGCTTTATTTAGAGATTATGCTGTTCATTATTATGTAAATTATAGAAACTTCTTGGCTTTTTAGTTCACTAGCAGCAATTTTTGTGAAACCATTGTTGGCGGAATCCTATGATGTCTGCAGTTGCTGCTGTTTTGGGCTCCCTTTTAGTTTCCATATAGCTTTCTTCTCCTGGTTCCCCTTGTTTCTGATAACTCTTCAGAGATATTTAAATGTTCTGTTGTTCAGTGGAATAGCTTTCGAATGGTTCGGTATTGTATTCTGATGTCAGTCTTCATCTTTTTTAATCAAAAAGAATCTACGTCTTTTGAATTTAGTAGTGAATTTTTTTAACTGAGGATTGAAGGCACAGGACCAATGCACACACTGCAGGCAAGTAACAAAATTCAGTAAGGGAAATGATCAAAGAATCTGACACTACTGAAGAAAGCCATTTGGCCTATTGAGTCTCAACCAACCACAATCTCACCCAGACCCTATCCCCATAACCTCATGTCTAGCTAGTTGCCCTGACATCAAAGGGCAATTTAGCCTGGCCAGTCTACTGAACCCACACATCGTTCAAACTGAGGAAACCCATGCAGAGATGGGGAGAATGTACAGACTCTGCACGGACAAGCCAGGAACCAAACATAGGTCCCTGGAGCTGCGAGGCAGCAGTGCTAATCCATCTTGGATAGTAATGTCCACATCCTGTGAATGAATAATGAGCGAGCAGAAGTGCACTTTCTAACCTGCTTGTCCCTTTGGGCACAGGGAGATGCAGAGCGACATTCAGAGCCTGAATACATAGGAAGTTGCTATGTGTGTTTCTAATTTCCTCTAGAGTTGGAGGGGACATTGGCAAGGCTGTAAGTTAGGGGTGAGTTAAAAAGGTTAAGCGATGTTTCACTTGCAGCTCTTTCAGTTTAGTCGATTGCATTCACTGCTCCCAATGTGATTGTCTCTATATCAGAGACATCAAGCATAGACTAGGTGATTGCGCACAGACCGAAGGTGCTCAGCAAAGCAATCAGAACCCTGATCTTCCGGTTGCTTGCCATTTTAATACACGATCCTGTTCCTATGCCCATATGTCTGTCCTTGGCCTGTTGCAGTTTTCCAGTGAAGCTCAGCGCAAATTGAATGAACAAGATCTCATCTTCTGGCTAGGCACTTCTACAGGCTTTCGCTCTCAACATCGAATTCAACAACTTCAGATGATTAGCTCTGTCCCACCTTGACCCCTTTGTTTTCATTTTATTTAATTTTTTACTTCTCTCTACCTTTTCTTTATTGTTTTCCTTCCCCCCCCCACTCTTTCCCCCTACCTTATCCCTGTTTTTCTTGCCTTTACTCCCGCTTTGATTCCCCTCCCCTTTTTCTAAATGTTATCTCTCTCCCACCCCTTTCTTCCCCCTCCCCCTCCCACATCTTCATCTGTCACAACTTACTTTCTGATTTCAGCTTGTTTGCTGTTTGGTCATTCTCACCCTTTAAACTCTCTATGGACTATCATTAGCAGCCTATTCCCCTGGTTTTTGTGACTATGATTCAGCTTTCATTCCCTCGCTCTGCAGTATAACTATCTCCCACATTCTTTTCCTTTTACCTTTGACAGTCATCTGGACTCAACATCAGCTGTTTTCTCTCCCTACAGGTGCTGCTGAGATTTTTCAGCATTTTCTTTATTGGCCTGGCTGTATTTCTTTCTCAGCGCTCTTTTCCCTACAAATGTGGTTGGAAACTCCCTGTATAATGTGCTTACATGTGTCGATGTTATTTCTCTAAAGGTATTAAGGTTATTGACCCAATAATGCAGAAGAATGATTCTGATGCTGAACTTGGCTTTACAAAACCTGCTGATTCTAAGAATAAGGAATTATTAGGTGAGGCAGACGTTCACAATTTTGAACTCGCAGGGAAAAAAAGTGAATGGAGTTAGAATAGGCAACTGTCCAGTGTCGTCTTTTCAATATTGTGAAGATGTAGAGAGAAAGAAGTTGTTGCCGGGTGCTCCTTTCAGCTGCAGAAAACTCTTATTTTCAAAACTGAAAAATAAAAATTATGTTGTAGACAAAAATTTGGGTACAGAAAAGAATTGGCTGATTGAGAACAGCAGGTAGTGTGCAATGCTACATTTGAAAGGGATACCAGTGATTGAGGTGCCCCAGGGTTCAATTGCTAATTTACATCAAAATCATGAATATAACAGCAATTATTTAGATTTATATAGTGCCTTTAATATCGAAAAATACCAGAGCATTTTGGGAAGCACAATCAGACAAGAAATGACACTGACTCATTATTTTAGCTGACCCAACACCTAGCTTTTGCCTAATGGGGATAATAATTTTTCTTCTTCCTTTTTTTTCTTTGGAGGTACAGTGTCAGGCACTAGCACTTTGTTCTTTTATTTAAATAACTTCTTCGACTCTGAATTTTAGTTTAATTTTTTCATTCCACTTTTGACCACTTCAGATTTATCTGCCCCAACCCTCCCCTGCTAATATTCTTCCCTTTTTGTAAACACTTGCAATGTCCCTGTTAAATACCAGTACAAATTTCCATTTATCCCGCTAAGCCCTTTTAGGGGCTCCACCTCCTGTTTGACAGTTCTCTTTCCAGATGTATTTGCAGAATGCAACACTAATTTTTTGAGATGGTCTAATACTTCCTCCTTGTTCCTTGTCCTATTTTTTACCTCATTCCTTATTTTCTTGTTGTTTGATCAAGTATATGCAGTGAATTGTTTCCTCTAATTATGCAATCTGATTTAAAGGAGCCATAATAGAGTTATGCTACATATTGGCCATGCTCTATATTTGGATGGTGTAACAGGCTTAAGGGATTGTATAGCTGCCTCCCGTTTGTGTATTCCTCTCCGTCTTTACGTGACCACCTCCCTCTTTTTTTTCTTGCTGTTCCTTGCGCAAACCTTTCATGGGAAGTGGGGAGCGAAGGCACCCTGCTTTGTGAAGACATTTATGAATGTCTTTGTTTTACTAGAGCATTGATTTGGCATTTTTGTGGAAGCATGGCAATTGCTGATTGCTGTACAGTATAAAAGGTGATATCAACTGCAGTGTTTTTCACCTTTCAGTACTTGTAACAAAAGTAAATCTGCAGTTTTTGCAGGTGGCAATATAGGATATAAATCGAAATCTAGTGCCAGTTAGCAGTCCTTGCTATTTCTAGGTGCGCTAATATTTTGATGAGGATGTGGTGAGTCGTGTGTTAATATTTTTATTTTATAAAGCAACATGCCATCATATTGGTATCATCATTTTACCTATTTCATATTTGCTTACACTGACACTGTTCCATCTCAAATAACTTAAAATGGGCTTGCATTGGAAATATATCTCAGATACTTTCAGATATTCCTCATCTGTTCAGAAGCCAGACTTTCTTTAAAAAAAAAGCTTTTTTTAAAAAAAAATTCAGTTCATATTAATGCTAAGTGCAATTCATTTGAACATTTGAAGTTACATCTATATATTTCATTGTATTTTTTTAACACTTATTTTTATTTTAATGCAGGCAAAACCTTCCACGATAGAAGTATTAGAAAAAATTGACAAGGTACTATTTTTCTTCGATCTTGTACAAATAGTATGCAAGTTATTTTTAGTTGGTTTTACATGTTACTTTATTTGCAGCTCTGTATTGTTCCATCCCCAGGATTGTCAATGAAGTTTTAGTAAAGCATCAAGAAATTGTAGCAACGTGTAAACTTTTTAGCATGCAAACTGGGAGAAAGCCATTTTAGCATAACTGACATTAAAAAAAATCGCATTGCACTTGCAATAATGAGTATTTGAACCTCCAAAGCAAGTTAATAACTCAGTGGATTACCAAAATACCAAAGAATCATAGCATGCCGACAGTGCAGAAGGAGGTCATTTGGCCCATCTAGCTGGCACTGACAGCAATTCCACCCAAGTCCTATCCGGCAACCCTACATATTTACCCTGCTAGTCCCCTTGACACCATGGGGCAATTTAGCATGACCAATCCACCTAACCTGCACACCTTTGCAGGAAAGTGGAGCATCCAGAGGAAACCTACGCCGACACGGAGGAATACAAAATCCACACAGTCTGTTACCCAAGCCAGGAATCAAACCTGGGTCCTAGGCACTGTGAGGCAGCAGTGCTAACTACTGTACCGTCCCATCATGTCTAATTTCTCCCCTCTCTCCAAAGGCCTAAAGTAGTTGTAATTTGGTGAAACTAGCATCAAAAATGGTCTCTTATGGATGTGACATAACATTTCAAATGTGTAGGTATAATATTGCGATAGGAAGGGTGTGTGTAAGATGTAATTTTTTTTATTATTGTTCTATTGGCCTCCCATAACGCTAATTGTAGCAGGTCTGAGGATGCATTACTGTACAACAACAACAGATATTAAACCATATAACATACAAGGTATTACTCTGCTGTTAAAGGATAGTTGTGTGCATCTAAATGCTGCATCGTGCTAAACTTTGAAGTTGACTTTCACCATGCTACAGGAAAAACTTCCCAGTTTCCTTTTTTTAAAGAAAGCCACAACTCCTGAAGTTAGTAGAAACACTGTTGGGAATAACCAGCTTGCTTTTTGAAGTATCATAGAAATTTACACGCATCATCACTGCAGTGTGACAGCAGTGTTTCAAATTTAATAGATAATCACCTTGTGGATCTCTTTGTAAATTGTGCATGGTGATTATCCACTAGTTGCCTTTATGTATCTAATTAAATTTGTATATTAGCATTGTTGCTAAGAGTAATACACCAATTATGAGATAGATAAATTGACATTGATGAAATTATGGATTTTCGTGAATCTGGGCTGAAGGTATAGAATTTCTCAGTAAATCCCAGACATTTGCAGTATTGGAATAGGAATCCTGTGCTTTGGTAGCCTTGGGGAGGAGTTCTGGAGTTTGGAAATGGCTCATGAGTAGTCCTGAAGTTTACAACACCTGAGAAAAATGTCTGATCTTCACCAGAACTGCAATTCACAACTTGTGCTTTGGCTCACTTGGCTCCTCATGAATATTAGAATTAGGTATGTTCCAGAGCCAAAATTGGCTAGCTGAATTCTTAGGTCTGTCAACTCTCCCACAGAATATCTCTAATTCTCTAGAACCCATGTAGTGGTATTGTTGCTAGACTTTTAATTCAGAAATCTGGGGTAATGCTCTGAAGACCCAGATTCAAATCCCACCATGGCAGATGATGAAATCTGAATATCTTCAATTAAAGGTCTGACAGCCACAAACCCATTGTTGATTGTCATAAAAACCCATCTGGTTCACTAATGTCCTTTTAGGGAAGGAAATCTGACATTCTCATCTGATTTGGCCAACATGAATCCAGCTTCACAGCAATGTGGTTGATTCATAAATGCTCTCTGAAATAGTTGAGCAAGCCATTCAGTTCAAAGGAAATGGGCTATAATGCTGGCCTTGCCAATGATGCTGGCATCCTATGAACAAGCAAAAAAAAAACCTATTTCTGAGGTACACTCTTAATCTGCTACTCTAAAACTTATAACTTCTCTCCAGTCTTATTTTCCCCTCTGTTTCCAATCTCCCATTCTTTGTTCCATACTATTCGCAGGCTTCCAGTAGATTGGTGGAAAGTAAGTGCTACATAACTGAGTGATGGAGGGATTTGTCATGGTAATTGTAGATGCAGCTGAAACTGGCCCTGTAACAGTTGGTTGCAAAGGAAGATCAATAGTAAGTAAAGAGGAGGCACTGGCATAGTGGTAATGTAATTGAGTTAGTAACCCCAAGACCCAGGATAATACTCTGGGGACCAGCATTCAATTCCAGTTGGTGCAATTGACATTCAATAAAACTTTGAAATGTAAAGTCCAATGATGACCATGAAACCATTGTCAACTGTTGTAAAAACCTATCTAGTTCACTATAGCACTACAGTTCAGAAAGAGGCCATTCAGCTATTGAGTCTGCAGCTATCCACAAACAGGACCCCACCCAACCTGCCCTTCGCCCTATCCCCATAACCCCATACATTTGCAATGGCCAATCCACCTAACCTACGCATTTTTGGACTGAGAGGATACCAGAGTATCCAGAGGAAACTCACAGAGACGCAGGGAAAATGTGCAAACTCTAGACTGCAGCAATGTTGACCCTTAAAATGCCCTTGCAATGTCTAGAAAACCACTCAGTTCAAGAGCAAATAGGGATGGTCAATAAATGCTGGCCCTGCCAACAATGCCCACATACCATGAATAAATTTTAAAAAAGAGACATTTGGAGATTTGGGGCAGTAGAAGCTATTAGTTTCATTTTTGCTGTCTAATACTGCTGCTTGTCCATATTTCCCCTTGCCATCTTTTGTCCCACTTCTGCACCACGTTCATTTAAAGCTATTTACACAACCCTGTTTAGAAAAAAAAACAAAATTTGCTCTTTGAAAAGCATATTGTATTTGTGAATGCCAACTAATGTGCCTTTTAAAGAGTAAAGAGGTGCTTCTTGGCTTAATGCTGGGGGAAGAAGCAGAAGTGTAAAGAAATTTTTGCCAGACTCCAAGACTTTATCATTTGGAAGGGGCTGTGGCAGGAATAGGGATATAGTAGTACAGCAGTTGAAATATTGGACTTGCACCCTAAATAATAGTCATTAGGTTGTAACCCACTGTGCTGAGTTATTAAATTAAAATTTAGTAAATCAGAAACCTTGTGAGATCATAGTCATGAAAGATGCTGCATTGTTTTAAAAATCCATCTTGTCCTCTAGGCCCACTAAAGTAATTTAGCAAATCATTCAATTGTAATACAGTCTCAATAAAGTTTAAAATTAAGGAAAAAAAAATCAGATGAGCCTGTTGTCTAATTCTTGAGTTCATTACAAGTTCAGCCCAGTGGGCCCTGCAACAACAACTAAGTTGGGACAATTGTCCTAATAAATTCATTGCACAACAATCTGATATAGATTGGATTCTGAGTTTGATCTTCAGCTAATAACTCAGTTTCCTTTGTCACTATACTAAGATAATGTTCTGTCCCACCATTGGAAAAGATTCACCAGAAATGGAGCACAGTATTATGCAATCAGATGTGGTTCTTGGAGTCTTTACATTAACTTCAGGCTCTTAGCAAGCTTATGTCTTCAGGTGAAACAAGGTGTAGATAGCTTGTTGATTGTCCCATAATGAAGTAGTGCAGTATTATTCCTTGATTTTGAACATTATTTTCAGGAAACTCAAGAAGTTCCATTATTTTGTGACACTGCCAAGTCTAAAGGGTGTACAGATTGATCCATGTTAGATGATGAGGAACCAATAATGTATCGTAACCTACTTGTTCATGGAAATTTACCTGTGCGAAATTATCCATGGTAGTGTTGATAGTAGTGACTCTTGCACATTCCTTGTGAAGATAAAGTTCTGACTCCCCACACAGATCATCTTTTGTTGAGTACCGTGGGACTACTATAATTCAGTGATGCAAATTAAGGATATACTTAATCTGTTGTATTTCTTAACATCAGTAGAATTGCTACCAGTACAATCTACAACATCATCCTTTGGCACATGCCTTGCTCCTTAATAACTGTCACACTGAAAGATTAACTCTGGTTCAGTAGGATGTATAGAAGGGAACATCTTGAAGTGAGCTACTGTATATGAACCAACCTGTATGTGAAAATCAATCGACTATAGACAGAGTTAAACATGCCCCAATCAATAATTCAGAGCAAAAAACTTAATACCTGCAGTCCAGGATAGTGAGAGAAAGTGAGCATTTCCTATCTCAGCATGGTAGTATTCAATTGTGAGTGGAAAAGATAAAAGCTGAGATATTTGCAAATGTCTTTAAGAAGTTGCAGAGTGGTTATGCAAATTCCGTCATTTCAGTTACTGTCTCTTACCTTTGTTGATGTCCGTACCTAACAATTCAATTAATTCCATGTGGCATTAAACAGCTGCTCAATCCAGCAGGTACAGGGAAAGCTTTGAGCTCTTGCAGCTTTTGAAGTTGAGAACTAATGCCTGAGACTTGGCTGTTCAATTACAGCTATGGCATAGGCATCCACCAGACAACATGGAAGTGTTTTCAGATGTAAGGCAGAACTTTCCAAAAAAATTGTCATTTTGGGTGGAAAAAAAAGTTTAATTTGCACCAGCATGTCTAATGTGATTGCCTGGTTTCAAAGATGTTGGCACCATTTTTAAAGGGCACCCCCCAAATAAAGAACCCCAATGCTTTGCCCTGTGCCACCCTGGTAGAAGGTGGAGAGGGCACTGTCCAGCCATGTCTCTGACTATTTGTAGACTTTAATGGATTCTGAGCCGCTGGTATGTGCTTGTGGAGACCAGTAGTGATTTTTGTGATTGCCAGGTTCCTGCTTTGTCAGAGAGTCCGAGAATCGTATTTAAATATGCTACTCTGGTTCTTGCCCTTGTGGGCTAGAATCAGATTATACTGGAGCATAGTGGTCTTGGGGAGAATCCCATAAAGGGTTCTTCCTGGTATTAAACATGCTAAACCCCTCCTTCACAATTCTCCAATGCTGCACAGCTCCACCCTTAGTGTGAAGAATCACTCCATACTCTCTTCTCAATAATAAAAAAAATGCACCAACCCTGACCAATTGCTGCCTTATTAAACACCTTCTAATCATAAGTAAGGTGGTGAAAGACTGCATCAAAAGTGCCAGCAAGCAACATCTATTCACTACTCCATTCAGATTTCACCAAATCTACTCTGTCCTGGCCCTCATCACGGCATAGATCCAAACCAAATATTCAAATTAGTGAGAACAGCTGAACTCTACATCAAGCAGCATTTTGCTGAGTATGAATACAGGGAATCTAATTAGAGCCATAAGAAAAATACTCTCAGGCGTTGGAGTAATTTTTGATGCCCAGGAAAATTTTTGAAATTGTCCAAAAGTAATTTTTGCAGGACTAGAGCATTGGTAAAAGAGATCCTTAGGGAATCTTCTTTGGCTCAACCTGCAGTTACTTCATCAACAACCTTCCCTCCATTGTAAGGCCAAGATTGGGGCATATTTCTGATGATTACATGGGGTTCCACTCCATTTACAAATCTTCTGGTGATGAAGCAGCTTGTTGTCAGGCTTGGGCTGACAAGTCCCTAGTATCTTGCATGCCATGGAAGCATCAACAAGAAACAGAACCACATCTGTGATCTACAACAGTACCATCATTCTGTCTCCCACTGTCAAAATTGTGTGTAGATCATTGACTAGAATCATTACCAGACCAACTACATGAACACTGACTGCAATGATAGGGTAAAAATCTGGGTACTTTGTGTCATATGGCTTACCACTTGACTTATCAAAGCCATGTACAAAGCTGAAGACTCTACTTTCCCACAGAAACAACTTCCTGTGCTTAATATATATCCCTGCTGTATAAGGCAACATCACTTCCTTTTCTGTTGGGTGTATTTTTTGGAACATTCAGTACCCTTGAATTTGAATTCATTTCAATCCTCCAGGTTTAACCATGCTTTAATGACTCCCACCACTGTAACCTTAGTTCTGGAATGTTACTTTTAGTGTTTCCAACAGCTCTATAGATACTTCCTTCACTACTCCCTAATGCCTGCCATTTCTTGTCCGTCATTTACTTTTGTACATCATGCAAAGTATTCTTGTCCATACTACCTGTTGACTACCCTGTGATTTGTCTCATCTGGGATTATTTCCTGAACACCCCATCTTCTCTTCCTCATATATCTAGTTTAAGTATTTCTCAATTGCTACCTCAATTTTGTTTGCAATTTGTTCTTATTCGGTTTCAATACAGTCTATCTCTCCATACCAGCCATTTGTTTTATTAAAATATTTCCAGTTATCATAGAATCATACAATGTAGAAGGAAGTCATTTGGCCTATCGTGTCTGCAATGACCACAATCTCACCCAGGCCCTATCCCCATGCATTTACCCAAACTAGTCTCTCTGATACTAAGGACAACTTAGCATTCCAATCCACCTAATCCACACATCTTTGGACTGTGGAAGGAACCTGGAGCACTTGGAGGAAACCACACAGACATGGGAAAAAGTGCAAACTCCACACAGACAGCAACCCAAGCTGGGACTTGAACCTAGGTTCATGGTGCTGTGAAGCAGCAGTTCTAAACACTGTGTCAACGTGTCACCCTTTATGATAAATTAGTTATGAGCCAAACTGCCAGCTAGCTACTGATACACATTTGTTTTTTTTACTTGACTTTCTTTTTCACTTATTCGAAATATAGCAAAGAAAATACTTGCATCTTCAGTTTTTGAGTTTAGAGACAGTCCTTGCATGTGTAACTGTTAAGGTTGCAAATTTATTTCTCCCAATGTTGTTATCATAATTAGGCTTTTCACCAATCTTCCACAAAAGAACAGAGAAAAATTTACATGCTAGGTTTTCAAGCAAATTGTTTTCACAGAAGTTTGCTTTCAAATGCTAATGAGCGAAACTTTCATATTTTAGCTGCGTATACTTATTGATTTAGCTTGTCTCAGCAGCCGGTAGGCACTTCAGATCCAATGTGCTGGGAAGTTTTAAATCACAAATGCTCATCTGGGTTGGTTTGGGAGGCCTGCCCTTGAACCAAGGGAGCTAGAGAGGCTGGCACACTTAGTTATTCAAACGTAAAGCTTAGCCACAGTAGTAAACTTTGGCTAAGCTGAGAAGTTTAACTTACAAGGGGGTATTTAGGAGTCACTTAGCTTGATTTAGGCATATGGAGTTAAATTTGGGTTGCAGAAATTTCTGATATTTATTACAACAGCAGAGAATGAAATTTACCAGACATAAAAACGGTTGCTTTTTAATTGTCATGGGTCATAAAATTGAGGTCGAGCATGTCCAGATCCTGGAAATGTTGGGAGAAAAGCCTAAGTAAACACTAAGAGCTGCAAGCCAAATGAAACTCCAGATCTGGGCTAGAGACAAACTAGAAAAGTCTGCAGGCAAAGAAAATATTCTGGACTTGAAAACTAGTGTTTTTTTTGGTTGGTTTAGTGATTACTGGATGTTGATCGGAAGTCTTTCCTCTGGTCTGTGAAATGAATTGATTTTTAATTAATGCCCATCAATTAATATTTGAGCTGCCTAGCAAATTAATATAGTATTAAAGTTGCATATTTGAGACATTTGTTATTTTGCTTTGCCCTGTGATTATTTGAGACCTGTGGTAATTGAGATTTTTCAAAAAAGAAATTTATGATGTGTCAACTACAGTACTTTGAAAGCATTACTGAAATTCACTATCAGAAAGTGTTTCACAGGACCATAATTAGATATAAATTGACATTGAACCAAAGAAGAACGTAGGATGGGTTTTAAGAAGAATCTTAGGGGAGGAATGGGTGGGAATTCTAAAGCTTCAAGTATAGATAGATGATTGAAGAAGCCTCAGAATACCAGGTTAAAGTCCATCAAGTTTATTTAGAATCACAAGCTTTTGGAGTGCTGTTTCTTCATGAGGGAGTCATTCTCTCATTTAATGGAGCAGCAGCGCTCCAAAAGCTTGTGATTCCAAATAAACCTATTGGACTTAACCTGGTGTTGTGAGACTTTTTACTGTGCCCAATGCTGGCATCTCCACATCAAAGATATTGAAAGCACAACCATTGATGATGGAGTGCAGTAAATTGGAGTTGTTGGGGTAGTTGCAGGCAATGGTAGGGGATGGCAGCAAATACAGATTTGAAGAAATGTAAAGTTTTTGGTAGTTGTAGGGCAGGAAGAAGCGAGGGATTAATTTTACAGTTGAAGCATTTGTGAAGTTGGAAGTAATGCAAGCTTACAAGCACAGGAGTATGGGACACAGTGAAAATTAGGGTGTGGGCAGCAGTATTTTAGATCATAGCACATAGAAAAATTATAGCACGAACAGGCCCTTCGGTCCACAAGTTGCACCAAACATCTCTACCTACTAGGCTTACCTATAACCCTCAATCCTACTAAATCCCATGTACTCGTCCAGAAGTCTCTTTAAATACTCTATCAAACCTGCCTCCGCCATCACCACCAGCAGCTGATTCCATGCACCCACCACCCTCTGAGTGAAAAACTTATCCCTGACATCTCCTCTGTACCGACTCCACAGCACCTTAAAGCTGTGTCGTCTTGTGGCAGCCATTTCAGCCCTGGAAAAAAGCCTCTGATAATCCACTCAATCAATATCTCAACATCTTATACACTTCTATCAGATCACCTCTCATCCTTTTTCTCTCCAGGGAGAAAAGACCGAGCTCTCTCAACCTATCCTCGTAAGACATGCACCAAATCCAGGCAACATCCTTGTAAATCTCCTCTGCACTCTTTCATTGGCTTCCACATCTTTCCTGTAATGAGGTAACCAGAACTGAGCACAGTACTCCAAGTGGGGTCTGACCAGGGTCTTGTATAGTTGCAGCATTATCTCCTGACTCCTAAACTCAGTTCCTTGATTGCTGAAGGCCAGTACACCGTACGCCTTCTTAATCGCATCTTCTGCCTGCGAAGCTGATTTGACGGTCCTATGAATCCAGACGCCAAGATCCTTCTGACCTTCCACACTGCCAAGAGTCTTACCCTTAATATTATATTCCTTCATCCCATTTGACCTGCCAAAATGAACCACCACAATTATCTGGGTTGAAGTCCATTTGCCATTTCTCCACCCAGTCTTCCATCCTATCTATGTCACGCTGCAACTTCTGACATCCTTCGACATTATCCACAACACTTCTAACCTTCGTGTCATCGGCAAACTTACCAACCCATCCCTCCACTTCCTCGTCCAGGTCATTTATAAAAATCACAAACAGCAAGGGTCCCAGAACAAATCCCTGGGGCACTCCGCTGGTGACTGACTGACCTCTATGCAGGAAAAGATCCATCTACAACCACTGTATGCCTTCTGCGGGCAAGCCAGTTCTGGATCCACAAAGCAATGCCCCCTTGGATCTCATGCCCCCTCACTTTCTCAATAAGCCTTGCACGGGGGACCTTATCAAATGTCTTGCTGAAGTCCCTATATACCACATCTACCATTCTTCCTTCATTGTGTTCAGTTCAGATCAGTTCAGGTTTATAGGACTTTGAGGTTGGGAACAATGAGATTCAGCCAGTGTGGGTTGGGAATTGGTGTCAAGGGAATGCAGCTTTTGCTGGGTTGAAGGTGGTGGATTTGTTTTTTTCAATTTTTAATTGAGTGCATCATCATCCTAACCTTGATGTAAACTAGGGTGATGTCTTCATCCTAAATGATGCCTCCCCACCTGACTGGTCGAGGCAGGACAAGCATTGTAGTGGGAAGTGTGCCTCTTGATCTGCCTGCTTACGTATGTGCCATTTCCTCTTCCTTTTTGAGCATCTCACTTTATTGCATCCTTCTCGCTTCTTATTTAAAATCCTTGTTTTCTATTGCCCATTCAAACATCATGCCTGGTTTTTTCATAGTTATCTTCAGCTGTTTTTACTCCCTTATCCTGTGTACCAAGTAACTTCTCATCTACAATTTTAATTTCCTTCTCAATTGTGTTCACTCTCTCCTGAATTAACTGCTCTCCAATCCTTCCTTTTTCTCTCACTCCATGTACACTCTCCAACAGGTATTAACGGCTATCTTGACCATGCCATTTCAAGGCATTGGTACTCCCATTGTATCAATTGCAGATAAGATCATCTTTGATTTCTGTCCACCAATATCTTTCTTTCTTCCAATCCCAAGTCCCATGGTGTCTACCCCAGGAAAAGACTCCACCCCAGTTGCACTTTCAAAATCTCATTTGTCTGGGTTTTGGACCTTGTTTACTACAACATTTCTGTAGCTACTAATCTGTTCAACCACACCCTTACAGCACCTTTGATGTCATAGTCCACATTAAAACTATTATTCTCTTCCACCTAGTCATTACCCAAGTACAGTGTTCATTTCAATTCCCCTAAGTCCAAAAGATGCAGACTTAAATAGTTATGGTAATCAGCTGGCTTAGCTGTTCACCACCAGATTTGGATGGACCATGTAATGCATATTGGGTCTTTATGTTTGTCTTCCAAAACAGCCCACTGTTCTGAGATCATCATGGAATGTAGATCTCATATAGATATAACTCCTGATTTAAATTCCTCTTCCCACCTCTTCTCCCTTCACTTTTAATAAATGTGAGAGATTCATAGACTTCTTTGTGACTTGAACTGAGACTGTCCCATTAGCTGTCTCTACCACTTCCCTCCCTTTCCCTAGCTTGCTTGGTCACATCTATAAAGGTCTCCTGAACTTGTATGTATCTTAGCTTTTCCTACTATCTCCGTGTATGTCCCTTCTGAACTCATTTGTCAGTCAGGCTGACCTTCTGCTCTTTCCATCTTATTTCCGTTAACTTGCTTACCATCAAATTTTTCTTTCTGATTGAAAATTGGCTGCTGATGTTAAAAGTTCACTTTCCTCTAGCACTAATCCATTATCCTTTAAATTTGTCTTTGTCACTTCTTGTCTCTAACATCCCAACTCTTGACTCACTGTCAATACCAACCTTCCCTTCTTCTCCAGAATCCTTGAAGAAGTTGCCTATGTGACTATGATAAAGATAAGCTATTCCTCCTCATTCTTCGCTCAAGGTTCTGGGTTCAATCCTGGCCTTAAGTGACTGTATGGAGTTTGCATGTTCATCCTGTGTCTGTGTCGATATCATCTGGGTGCTCCAGTTCCCTCCCGCACTGCAAAGAGATGCAGGTTAGGTTGATTGGTCATACTGAATTGAGTCTTAGTGTCAGGAGGATTAGCAGGGTGAATGCGTGGGATTGCGGGAATAGGGCCTGGGTGGGATTGTTATTGGAGCCAAGCGGCCTCCTTTAGTGCAGGCACGACGACCTGAATGGCCACCTTCTGAACTGTAGAGATTGTACGAACACTATTTCACCTTTGTCTAGTTGAGTGGGACTGCACTTGTCTGGCTCCATTCTTACCTGTCTAATTGTTGCCAATGAATGACCTGCAGTGTTTCTTTTCTTTTTCCCACTTTGCTATCTCTGGTGTTCCCAAAGATCTATTCGTGACTTTCTCTTATTTCTCATCTATGTGCCTTCAAATGCATTATCTGAAAACGCATCAGTTTCCACATGTACACTGACGATATCCAGCTCTACTTAACACCTTCTCTTTTGACTCCTGAAATTGTTGAATTGTCAGACAGTTTGATCTTTAGTACTGGGGTGAGCAGAAATTTGCTCCCATTAAATGTTGGAAATATTACATTTATAAAAATATTTTGAAATAATCCTTTGTCCCATCCACAAACTCTGCTCCCCAGCCACCAACTCTATTTGACTCTCTGGCAACTGAATGGGAAAGTTTGCAACCTTGCTTCCATAGTTGATTCCGAGAGGGGCTTTCAACCTAAAATCCGTGCCATCACAAGTGCCTACTTCCACCTCCACAAGATTGCCTGATGCTGCCCCTGCTTCATAATTTGCTGCTGAAATCTCATCCATGCTATTGGGTAATCTTCTTCATTGCCTTGGCCAGCCTACCCCATTCTACACTAAACTTTAGGTTATCCAAAATACTGCTGCATGCATATTCATTCACATTGAGCCCTATTCAACCGTTATCCCTACTACAATAGTGTAGTACCCATTGATCTACACTAGCTCCAGATTAAACAGTGCCTCAATATTAATACTCTTACGTGGCCTTGCTTTCAAATCCCTCCATGGTTTCACCTCTCCCTGTCTCTGTCACCTCCTCCAGTTCTACAATTGAGATATGTGTTTCTTTAATCCTGGCCTATTGAGATATTCATTTTTATTGCTCTACCATGAGTACTCCTGCCTTTAGCTGCCTGGACCTCTAGCTCTGGATTTCCCTGCTAAACCTTGCATCTCTGGCATCTCTCGCTCTCCTTCCTAAAACCTAATTTTACCGTTTTTGTCTTCTGTCATTGTAACTCCATAGGCTTTTTTGTTTATGGTGCTCCCGTGACATGTCATTGAATGTTTTTATTACATTAAAGGCATTACTGTAGTGAACTGATAGTATTGATAATAAAAGTTTTTACAAATATATAAAGAAAAAGAGAATGGCTAGAATGAATGTTGGACCCTTGGAGGATGAGAGGGAGATTTAATGGTGAGAAACAAGGAAATTGGTGAGATTTTAAATGAGTTTTTTGTGTCAGCCTTCACGGAGGAGGACTCAAATAGCTTACCGAATATTAAAGATAAAGGGTTGGTAGGAGATTGAGGTCCTTAATACAATTACTGTTACTAGAGAAGTAAGGCTTGGTAGACTAACAGGACTGAAGGTAGACAAGTCCCTGGGACCAGCTGGAATGCATCCCAGGGTTCTAAAAGAAATGGCAGAAATAATAGCAGATACGTTGGTAGTTATTTATCAAAATTCGCTGGACTCTGGGAAAGTGCTGGCGGATTGGAAAACAGCTACTGTTACGCCACTGTTTAAAAAAGATAGCAGACAAAATGCTAGAATCCATCATTAAAGAAATAGTAGCAGGACACCTAGAAAAGAACAGTTCGATTAAGCAGACGCAGCATGTATTCATGAAGGGGAAGTCGTGTTTGACGAATTTACTGGATTTTTATGAGGATATGACTAGAGCAGTGGATGGAGAGAACCGGTGGATGTGGTGTTTTTGGATTTCCAGAAGGCATTCGATAAGGTGCCTCACAAAAGGTTGCTGCAGAAGGTTAAGGTACACGGAGTTGGGGGATAAAGTGTTAGAGTGGATTGAGGATTGGCTATCTAATAGGAAGCAGAGAGTTGGAATAAATGTGTGCTTTTCTGGTTGGCAGTTGGTGACTAGTGGAATGCTGCAGGGATCGGTGTTGGGGCCTCAACTCTTTACCATATACGTAGACGATCTGGAGGAGGGAGCTGAGTGTAGGGTAACAAAATTTGCTGATGACACAAAGATGAGTGGAAAAGCGAATTGCGTGGAGGACATGGAAAGTCTGCAGAGAGGCCTGGATAGGCTGAGTGAGAGGCGAGGACCTGGCAGATGGAGTATAACGTTAGCAATGTGAGGTATCCACTTTAGAAAAAATAATAGTAGGATGGAATATTATTTAAATAGTGAAAAGTTGCAGTCCCGTGTAGAGGGACCTATTGGCCCTTGTGCATGAATCACAAAAACTCAGTCTGCAGGTGATTAAGAAGGCAAATAGAATGTTGGCCTTTATCACGATGGGGATAGAATATAAAAGCAGGGAGGTCTTGTTGCAACTGTACAAGGCACTGGTGAGGCTGCAACTGGAGTACTATGTGCAGTTTTGGTCCCCTTATTTGCGAAAAGATATATTGGCCTTGGAGGGAGTACAGAGAAGGTTCTGGAGATGAAGGGGTTAGCTTATGAGGAGAGATTAAATAGACTGGGCCTGGACTTGTTGGAGTTTAGAAGGCTGGGGGGGTGGGATCTTAAAGAGACTTACAAGATAATGAAGGGGCTAGATAGAGAGATTCTTTCCACTTAGAAAGGTAACCAGAACTAGGGGGCACAGCCTCAAAATAAGGTGGGGGGGGGGGTCAGTTTAGAACAGAGTTGAGGAGGAACTTCTTCTCTCAGGATGGTGAATCTCTGGAATTCTCTGCCCATTGAAGTGGTAGAGGCTATCTCGTTAAATATGTTTAAGGTACGGGTAGATGGATTTCTGATTGATAAGGGAATTAAGGGTTATGGGGAACAGGTGGGCAAGTGGAACTGATCCATTTCAGATCAGCCATGATCTTATTGAATGGTGGGGCGGGCTGGATGGCCTATTCCTGCTCCTTTTTTTTATGTTATGTTCTTATGTACTGTGTATAAATTCATGTTACTGCAATTGTGTCTAACCCAGCTCTGAAAAGTGGGCAAGTGATCTGACAATAGTAGTGAGGATTTGGAGGGATCAGCATACTTGTGGGATGTGTTGTCATATCTTCAGATGTTGCTGCAGGCAGAGTACGGATGTGTAGGAGTGGACCAATAATACATTTTTTTTAACAACTCCAGACTTAATAGTGTGTGACCAAAAAGATAACCGAAGGATCTCCTTCCATGGCTTATGATGGGTAGCGAAAAAGTGGAAGCAGGTAAAGACAATATCACTCATTTGGACAACAGAAAACATTGGTGAAGAAAAGTGTCGATAATTTTGAGGGTATAGGGAGCCAAGAAAGCTGAGGAAGATGAGTGCTCTATGGTCAAAAAAGATTTTGAAGAAAGTGATATTTGAGAAGGTCAGGTCATTTGTGCAGACAATAAGTACAACAGTGTTTTGTTTCTGAGGGGAGAGATGAAGGTAGCAGTTTTAATAGGGAAGAAACAATACCTGCAGAAACTTGAAAGAAATTTAGATGGTTAGCAATTCAGTGGGAATAAGGTCAAGGAGCATAGATTTATTGACAACATGACCTTGGAAAGAGCATAAGGAGCGATGGAAAAAGAATTAAAGAAAGATGTGAGTTCAGAGGGTGGGCAAGAGGGGACTCTGTTTGAAGCTTATTAAAGGCAGTTGAATGGATTGTCTCCAGCATAGTGGCAAAAAAAATGAGCTGCTTACACTTTTTGAAGATGTGGGATAGCTGGGGAGAGGGATTTGAGGAGACCATTGGTATTGCAGAAAAGAACGTGCGCATATGCATTCCAGGATAATTCTCGAGTAGTCGGCAGCTTCAGAAGGAAAAAGTAAGGCACGGACGCATGACTAAGGAATTAAATGCTCTATACATTGAAATCTGCAGCCCTTGGGCTTTATTTAGAAATATAGAGGATAGGAGCAGGAGTAGGCCATTTGCCTGTTTCACTAGTCATTATAATCATGACTGATTAGCTCAGTAACCTGTTCCCACTTTCCCCCATATCCTTTGATCCATTTAGCCACAAGTGCTACAACTAACTTCTTGTAAACATTCAATGTTTTGGCCTGAACTATTTTTTTTGTAGTCGAGAATTCCTCAGGTTCACCACTGTCTGGGTGAAGAAATTTCTCCTCATCTCAACCCTTAATAGTTTGCTCCATATCTCCCAAACTGACTACTGGTTCTGGATGACCCCACCCCACTACCACCACCGTCGGGGACATCCTTCCTGTATCTACCCTAATCTTGTTAAAATTTCATAGGTTTCTTTGATATTCTACTCACCCCCCCCCCTATTCTTCTCAACTCCAATGAATATAATTCTAATCTTTTCAATCTCTCCTTCCTTACGTCAGCTCTCTTTCCATCCAGCTTTGTGTCACCTGAAAATTTGAAGACACATTTAGTCCCCAGTTCTAAATAATTAATATGCTAGGGTCTTAAATTGATCTTTGTAATACACCACTAGTCACTGCCTGCTATTTGGAAAAAAGACCTGTTTAGTCCTACTCTCTTCCCTGTTTGCCAACTAGTTTTCTATCCATCTCAATACACTACTTCCAATCCCATGTGCTTTAATTTTACACACTAATCTCTTATCAGGGACCTTGTCAAAAATCTTTCAAAAGTCCAAATAAACCTCATCCAATGGCTTCCCCTCATCAATTCTTGTTAGTTACATACTTGAAGAATTCCAGTAGATTTGTCAAGCATCATTTCCCTTTTATAAATCCATGCTGACTCTGTCCAATTCAGCCACTGTTTCAGTCTCTGCTATAAAGTCTTTTATAATAGACTCTAGCATTTTCCCCATTACTGACGTCAAGCTGTCTGGTTTATAATTCCCTGTTTTCTCTCTACCTCCCTTTTAAATAGTGGGGTTATATTAGTTACTGTCCATTCCTTAGGAACTAAGAATCTATAGTCCATTGCATCTTGGAAGATGACCACCAATGCATCCACTCTTTCTAGGGTCATTTCCTTAAGTACTCTGGGATGTAGATTGTCAGGCCCTGGGGATTTATTGGCCTTCAATCCCATCAATTTTCCCAACACCATTTCCCTACTAATACTGATTTCCTTCAGTTCCTCCCTCTCACTAAACTGTATTCCACATTTCTGGAATATTTATTAGTCTCCTTTTTTGTGGAGATGGAACTAAAGTTTGTCTTTAGTTGGTCAGTAATTTCTTTGTTCCCCAGTATAAAGTCCTGTGTTTTTTGACTGCAAGGGACCTACATTTGTCTTCATCTATCTTTTTCTCTTCTCAAACCTATAGAAGATTTTACAGTCAATTTTTCTGTTCCCCACAAGCTTACTCTTGTAATTTATTTTCTCGTTTCTTAATCTTTTCATCCTCCTTTGCTAAATTCTAAACTGCTCCCAATCCTCAAGTCTGCTGTTCTTCTTTCCAGCTGATTTTATGCCTCTTTTTTGGATCAAATAGTTGCCTTGTAAGCCATTATTTGGCCACCTTTTCTGTTTCATTTTTGCACTAATTGTTGCAGTTCACCATGCATTCCTTGAATTTTGCCACTGCCTATCCATTGATATCCCTTGAAATAACATTCCTTAATCTATCATAGCCTACTCACACCTCATAATAGCGTAGTTTCCTATATTTGGATTCGGGACTCTAGACTCAGAATCTGCTCCTTCACTCGCCACTTTGATGAAGTTCTATCATATTATGTTTGCTCATCCTCAAGGGGCTTCGCACAACTAGATTGCCAATTATTCCTTTCTCATTACACAATGCTGAATCTAGGATAGTTTGTTCTTTAGTTCCTCAGCATATTGGTTCAGAAAATCATCCCGTACATGTTCCAGTAATTCTTCCTCTCTGGCACCATTATTAATTTGATTTGCCCAATCTATATGCAAATTAAAATCACCCATAATTGCAGATATTCCTTTATTGCATGTGCCTCTTAACTTAATGTTTAATGTCACCCCCAATGTCACCACTGTCGTTTGGGGGGTCCAATAAACCCCCATGAATGTTTAGTTCCCCTTGTTATTTCTCAGCTTTACCCATACATACTTCATGTTCTCAGCTAATATCCTTCCTCAAGATTGCAACCAGCAATGCAACTCCAGCTCCTTTTCCTGTTTGTCTATCCTTCCTAAATTCTGAATATCACCACAACTTATAGACAGTTAAGTATAGCTTGCCCTCAACACCTTTTCCAAAGAGAAGTAATGCAAGTCCTAATCTTGATATAATAACTCAATTTTTAAAAATATATACATTGGAAAACAAACAAAAACAATCCACTTGCATTTTCACCTCTCTGCTGCCACTTTGACTTGGCAGTCAATAATATAACAAAATAAATATAACAGAGAACACTTGGATGAATTAATTCCCTATTGGATTACGTTTTCCCAGCAACATTGTAATGGATTGAAAGAAATCCATTTTTAATAATCAGAAGGAAAAGAATAAAGCTATTTGAGAACAAGTAAGAAGAACAGCATAAGAATTACATGTATACTGTTACAGAACAAATGTTGGAAAATGGAAGAGATTGAAGCAGCATTTTAGAATGGAGATGGATCTACAAGGATGAGTTAAATAGTGGATTTGCAACCTTTCTAGTAGTTGAAATCTATTTGTAATGCCTCCTCCTTCACGTAGTGTGCTTTTTTTCTGGACATCTATAGGGAACCTCCAGTTCCTGAGCTTGGAAGGTCTTGTAACCAATAGAAAATAGATTTTTCAGCAATTTCTCTTTCAAGCTGAATAACTTAGTTTAGAAGCGTCTCTATTTATAATTATGTTTTCTGTCATAACAGAATGCATTTAAGTATTTTATGTTATTCCCATTTCCTTTGTAATTTAGTAGGTTCTAATCAGATCAAATCTGTACATTTATTTTTGAGAAGCAAGACCACTGGCAGCTGATGTGACATTTATTTTATGTTAGCATTGCAAAATGGTAAGACTTCACTAGTTATTTTCCAAATAAAATTTTTTAAAAACTTGAATATAGTATGGAAGTGGTGCTGCTGTTTGAGACTAGTGGAACATTCAAAGCATTCTTGTCTCCCTCACATAAATTAATAGTCTGATTCAGTTATCTAAATCTCACCCTTAGGTACTTCAAGTTACGGAAATAGACTGAATTCAATTGATTGTTTTTATTTTTAGGAAATAAATGCATTGGAAGAATTCAAGGAAAAAAATCAGAGACTGCAAAAGATCTGGGTCGGAAGACTGGTTCTCTATTCATCCACTCTTTATATCGTAACCTTTATAATTGTGTACTTGTGGTGTTTTCCGGAAGAATGGACTGCACGACTAACCTTGGCACTTCCAGGGTTTTTATTTCCTTTACTGTAAGTAATCTTGTTATTATCCTTTTGGATCACTTTGAAAAAGACATCTTTATAGTCCAGTTTTGTTTTTATTGGTGTGACTTATCAGATTTATGGTTACGAAGAAATATGCATCATGCTAATATTGTAGCCTACATAAGTGAATAGTTAATAATCAAAGAGCTCATTTTGTGAATTAAATGGCAGTCAAGATCTTCTTTTCCAGATTGTGTGAATTGAATAGCCTATTTAAATAAATTAAAATATTACCATCTGAATCATCAACAATTATCTGTGGCACCTTTGAAATGCTAGTGTTGCCTAGAAGAGACATTGATTTAAATTGATTGCATAGGAATGTTTAAGACCATTCCACTTGGGTAGATCCGACCTTTTAAAAATATTACTATACTCTAGCTCTTCCTTCTGGTATCATTTACAGAAAACGCTCCATCCTCCATTGAATTTGATATTTTCCTTTCCACTGTTACTTGGTTAGCTATTTTACACATTTGCCAACATCTATGTGATATAGCTAAACCTGATTTAGCAGTCTTCTGAACTTGAGGCTATGTTTGCATCAAACCAGTTTGGATTCTGCCAAGAACACTCAACAGCTTTTGTTTAAATATGAGCAAAAGGACTGAATTCCTCAATTGAAGTGAGAGCAACTGCCTTTGACGTCAAGACCGCATTTAATTGAGCATACCACCAAAAACCTGAACAAAACTGAAATTGATAATGGGGAAAATTTCCCCAGTAACTTGAATTACAAATAGTTGGACATCAATCATTGCGGCCTGGGATATCACTGAAGGAATTCTCAATGGTGATGTCCTAGCCCCAACTACTTCATCTGTTTCTCTTCAACATAACATCAGAAAAAGTGGTGTTTGCTGATAATGGCACCATGAGTAACAGCATTTGCTGTTCCTTAGATATCAAAGCTGCTGGTTGAGATGATCAGTGCGAAGTAACATTTGTGCTACACAAGTGCCAAACAATAATCATGTCCGTCAGGAGAAAGTTTGATGGGCTGCCTTTGATATTCCGTGACTTTACTATCACCAAATCTCTCTCTCTTTCGGCATCCTGGGGATCGTTGTTAATCGTAAACTTAAGATTTGAGGCAAGTGACTCATTTCCTGACTATCCAAAGCTTTTTCCTCCTCTACCTGTCAGGAGTATACCCTTCACTTGCCTGGATATGTGTAGCTATAGCAATTTCAGAGGTTTGGCATCATTGAGGACAGAACAGCTTGCTTAACTGACAACCAATCCACTGCCTTAGATATTTACTCCCTCTACCATGAGATACTATAACTAGTATGCACAAGGTGTGCTTCAGCAACTCACCAAGGCTTCTTTGATAAACCCATAAAGAAAGACAATGACAGCAGATGCATGGGAACACCACCACTTCCAAGTAGTTTTTCCCACAGATCTAGCATTCATTCATGGTGATTGGTTCAAAATTCAGCAACTTTCTGCTTAACAATATTGTCAGTGCCTTCATCAAGAAAAATGCTTATCAACTTCTGCAGGGCAACTTGAGGTGGGCAATAATAATAGGTGACCTTGCTTTTGACATATGCCCAGAACAAATAACATGAACGTATTTAACGGGGTTTCATTTTAGTACATTGAAAGATTCTTGAATACTTCAACTGAGCTGCCTTTTCTCCATTGTAAATAATTCTCAACTTGATGTCTTTTGAAGTTCGGATACATTTAATGTCTGATATTGAATCAACTGCCCTCATTCGTATCTGCAAAGCTAGGCTATTCTCATTTCAGTATCATGATCAGAATTATGCACAATAGTCCAAGTGGGACTGGACCTGCTAGCTCACTCTGGGATTCATTTTTCTCTGGCTATACAAAAGCGCCTTTCTTTGAATATACTTGACCCTCTGAAGATGGAATTGTCCACCAAACTTAGTTGTTTTGACATTCAGTTTAGCTAAGATATTTTGACTACGATAATGCAGCTTCTTTCCCAAGATTGAAATGTATTGTGGAGACCAACTGATGACTTGGATCTTGTTTAAAGTGATGTACAGTACTGATATGTAACTTGCAACAAAATTTTTGACAAATTTGCGTTTTGTAATCTTTGGGGCAAAGGTTGTTACAGTCATCACCATAGATCAAAGCTTTTATTCTTAACCCATGTTCAAAAGTATCTTCTCTTTGTTGCATGCAAGGCACCTCATTTGTGCCATACAAATGTAAAACAATAGGAGACACTCTGACTACTGCCCCTTGACATTCAATAGTGTTATCATTGTAACATCTTGATGTTGCTATTGACCAGAAACTCAACCGGAATTACCACATAAATACGGTGGCTACAAGAGCAGGTCAGAGGCAGGGAATGTTGTGATGGGTAACTCACCCTCCTCCCCAAAAGCAGTCCACCATCTACAAGACAAGTCAGGAGTGTGATGGAAAATTCCCCACTTGCCTGGATGGGTGCAGCTCAAGAAGCTTGGCACGATTCAAGAGAAAACAGTTCACTTGAGTGGCACCACATCCATAAACACCCACTCCCTCTGCCATTAATGTTCAGTAGCAGCACTGTGTACTGTCTACAAGATACACTGCAACAATTCACCTAAGATCCTTAGATAGCACCTTCCAAATCCGTGACTGCTTCTATCTAGAAGGACAAGGGCAGCTGATACAAGGGAACATTATGACTTGCATATTCCCCTCCAAGCCACTTAACATCTGACTTGGAAATATTTCGCCGTTCCTTCTCAGTTACTGGATCAAAATTCTGGAAGTCCCTCCTTATAGCATTTAGGACTGCTATAAGGACTGTAGCATTTAGAAAGACAGCTCACTATTACCATCTCAAGGGCAGCTAGGGTTGGGCAATAATGCTGGCCAGCCAGTGATTTATATATCCCACAAATGAATTTTTAAAAAAATCTTCAGCCTATGAGAAAATAAAGCACGCTCTGTTTAATCTAAGTCTACTTAGCAATCATGCAGTGTTGATATATAGTAGACAAAGTAGGCAATGCATTGTATACTAACCAGAATTCTCCCTGATAAAAGCTGCTATTTTTTGTCATTGTTGTCCCCTCTACTGGTGTCTGAAGAAATTAGATCCACAATTTTCCACAGGCCTAACAGCTATTAGGTGGAACTACCTATTGACTCTAGATGGTTTTTTTTCAGTAATTATATACTTTTCAGAATTTATATTTTTCAACATTGATCTGCAAAGGTGGGCTTATAGAATTCTAACTGATGTAAGCAAACTGTCGCATTGGTATGTTACTTGAATTTTGTAATTATATACTCATTCCTGTATATGCGCCTTGGTCTCGAGATGACCGAGGTAGAAATGCTAATTCGCTACATATCCTTTTCAGTTTAAAGCCTTTGATCTGTGGGCTCAAATGCGTCAAACACATTGCTGAGACATGTCTTATACCTTCAGTTTTGAAACATGCTGCTTCATTCACTATAAGAAACTATCTGTTTTGGATAAACTGCATTAATAAGAAAGCATATAGCATATACTAACTTATGGGAGAAAAGGGAAACAAAAAAGATATGGAACTCCACCTTTACCAAACAATTTAAGCATGTCTTTTTGTTGGGATTGTAATTTATAGCTTCTATATTTAAGACATTCGTGGAATCTTTCACAACTTGAGCTAACACCCTATTATCCATAGATGTTAGATAGCTATCTGTTTTCTGGTTAATGTTCTCTCAGAAGATTTTATTCACTGAAGTTAATAGACCAACTATTGTGCTGCATAATTATGTTCCAGTGAATTTTTTCTGTTATTTTAAATTTACTTTGTCTAATTGCTTTTTGTTTCTGTTCCTATCGTGTACATGAGTTGCTCATGCTGATTGTGTTTTTCAGGGTATGGTTAATACGAAAAATATTGATTTGGCTGTTTTGCAAAAGAACTGAAAGGAACAGTGAGTTTTTAAACATCTGTAAAATATATAAAGTCTGTTTTTCTTTCATTTTTATATTGTCTTGTAATTTTACAGTATATTTTCCATTGTTTGCTTTTGAAAGCCACAAAACTGCTAATTAACACTTTTTTTTGTAGCTGAAGCTCTAGAAGATTTAAAAGTACAAAAAAAGAAAATTGTGAGTAATATTTTAAAATTCTGGATTCTGCCTTTAAAACTATTTCACCAGAGGCATCTGCAGGCCCAATTACTAACAAAGTAGTAGTTAAATGTAGTAAGCATCCACATAGTATTTTGTCCATTGGTTTTAGTGTATTTTCCTGTATTGCTCCGTTAATTGTAACCTTAGCATAATGTCCTGGTGTGTAAGAGAAATATATTTTAAAATTAAATATGTTAACTCTGTTTGTTCATATTGCTAAGCATGCAATAATGGATTTTCCAATTTTAAAAATCAAACTCTGAATTCAAGTCTGAGTAAATATCGAACTTTACTGTTTGAACCATCGCATGCTGATTTCTGTCTGCTTGAAAAATGCTTGCCCAAATTTGAATGGAAGCAGCCATGCTAAAAGGCTGGTAATTGACATGTTGTCGTACATTAGGTTATCTAGAGAGTATCTTCAACCATGACTGTCCACAAAGAAAACAATAAATCAATTTGAGTAAAGTAAGACAAGTGAAAAAGCGGATTGACAGAGAAGATGATCCAAAAACCAAAAATCTTTTGCAGCTTAAGAGAGAATTATACAAAAGCAAAGAGCAATTATATCTTAGTTTATAACTTTTTTTTTAATATTAAACCTGTTTGCAATCGATTGTCTCAATAAAGCTTAGTTTTTAATCGGAAAATAACTCAACCGCAGTTTTGGGGATCAAAATTGATAGCGTACAACTGTTAACTGTAGAAAATGAAAGCCAGTTATTTAGCTGAATAATTGAAGGTAATTTATTTTGGCTGAGTGTTGTCATTGTCATTTATATGTCATGTTTGTATGTTTATATTTGTCATTTCGATCTAAAATTTCAGTTTCCTTAAGTGGAGGAAAAGGTTATAAAACTGAGCATGTTAAGAGCTGCACTAACAACTTGGCCATTCATTGTGCATCAGTGTGCAGTCATTTAAATTTGTCTTGTAAACTGTGAAATTTCTGTCTAATATAATTTTGAAACATTGGATTTAGGAGCATGACTACGCCATTCAGCCCTTCAAGCCTGCTCTGCCATGTAATAAAATCATGTCTGACCTGACTGATCTCAACTCCATTTTCCTGTCTGTTCCCTATAACCTTTAACTCCCTTGTCTATCAAAAATCTATTGCAGTCAGCATTGAATAGATTTGAAGACCCAGCCGCCACTTCTTGGCGAAGAGAATTTCACAGACTAACCACCCTCTGAGAGAAAAAAAATTTTCCTCATCTGCATCTTAAAAGCATTCGAGGTTACTGTGATGGCTTTGTAGGATCGATTCTGTTAAGTACTTAATAATGGCTTTTAGAGACTAGCTTCTATACCCAATTAAGCTGTGCATATTAGTTCAGTATCTAATGCAACATACATTATTAGCTTTTACAGCTCTGCCAAGATTATAGATACTTAGCTGACATAGCACACAGTTTGAGTTTGGCTTTGAAAATTTTGACTAGATCTAGCAACTTTTCTAAAGGTTAACCAAATACTTAGTCAAACATAAGGATAAATGATGCATAAATTGACCTCTTTACCAGCAAAACCTTCGTTCAAGGCAAGCTCTCACTTATGGAATTAAGGTATTTTTTTGCTGGCTATCAGGACTGTATAATTTTAATTCTGGCAGTCTCACTCTGCATCAACATTGTAGACTGTCAGGAAAATCACAGAATGGCTGGTGTATGAAATGCAAAGTGTCAGTCATAGCATAGAGTTGCATTTTAAAGTGGGACCAAATAACATCGTTGAATTAATGAAGAGATGCTCTGCATCAAATCATGCTTTATTTGCTCTGGACTTAATTGATCACTGGCACTGGGTCACTCAAGGTGCATGTTCCAATCTTTAATTCCAACAGCCCATAGCTTAGTAAGCACAAATGTTCACTATATTTTGAAAAAGCGAAGTAGTCATTCCTTAAATAAAAGCAAAATAATATAGATGCTGAAAAGCTGAAATAAAAACCGAAAATGCTGGGAAAGCTCAGCAGGTCTGGTGCATCTCTGGAGAGAGAACAGGAATTAATGGGCACAGTTTTTAGGCAGAATCGCAGTGAGCGGGAACAATAGTGCGAAAGCCGCCATCCCCAAAAATTAGGGATTTTAAAAAAACAGTTAAGGGGAACTTCCATGCAGAATTGAGTCTGTCCTGCCAGCAAATTTGTTTTTAAAAGATTAGGGCACAGTTTTTAAAGTGTTCCTGATTTTTGGGGGGGGAATTGAAATGGAACTAATATATGATTCTACTCCAAGAACTGCCTCTGTGTGTGTGTGTGTGTGTACAGTCAGGTGTAAAGACCTGATAACTATAGTTAAATACATTCAAATTTGGATCCTAATATTCAGTGTTGGGATTCCTGTTACGTTATTGGCAGGAGAGGCAGGTACAATCAGAATGGGAAATCCTGCAAGCATAAACTGCGTTTTGGTAAACGAAACTTTTAAAATTTTCGATTTCCTGTTCCTGCTGCCAATCCCACCCCTCAAAATGGGAGCAGGAAATCTCCCCAGTGTTTCATGTCAGTATAACTCTTCTTCAAAAAGTAGTCATTCATTTATCAGTTTGAAAGATAAAACAGAAAGGTATAGCCTGAAAGGGGAGAACACTTAACAATGTTGCGATCTAGTTTGGACCAAGCCAGGTTGACATAATGGATAAAGGTTGATTTCATCAAACCCTCACTGTCTTGACTTCACAGTAGAAAATACAAATTGCATACCAGAAATAGAGGATTCTAGGGGCTAATAAGAGTGAAAAAATTTAATATCAGCAGAGAAAAGGTTTTGGAGAAAACTAAAGGGTTAAAATCAGGCAAATCCACAGGGCCTAATGGCCTAAACCCAAGAATACTAAAAGACATCATGCAGAGTGAGTGAATGCATAGGTTATGATTTTCCAAAAGGATTGAAAATTAGCAAATGTAACTTTGTAGGAAAGAGGCCAGTTAGTCTGACATTATCCATCAAGAAATTGCTGGATCTCTTTCATTAAAGAACAAAGAACAAAACAGCATGGGAAACAGGCCCTTCGGCCCATGAGTCCGCGCCACCACCTCAATATTCCCACCTCTACTCATGATCCCTGTCCACGTTTATAGGTCTATGGATTAAAAACCAAATTTGAGACAATTTAGAGAGAATTTGTTTTGCCAGTTAGCCTAAGAGCACATCTTTGGGATGTGGGAGGAAACCGGAGCTCCCGGAGAAAACCCACGCAAGCACGGGGAGAATGCGCAAACCCCCACAGACACAGGCCCAAATCCATGTATCTGCACAGCACAGCGATAGTCACTGAGCTGTCGTGTTGGCCATCAAATGGTCCAGGTCAAGCGTACACTAACGACGTGAAGCACTAGGATACTCTCAAAAAAAAATCCAAGAGCAGCCCTCTCATGACCCATCACGTGTATGCCCCTCGTTAGACAACAAGGTGGACCAAAGCACCTGTAGGATAAAAACAAGTACATCAATGTCATCATCTATTTACACACTTCCCAGGGACTCCCAAGGCTCATGATCCCTATTTTAAATCAGTTTTATATACCCCTCCATTCCCATTCTGTTCATGTGCCCATCTAAGTATTTCTTAAATAACTCCAGAGTGCCTGCCTCCACCACTTTACTTGGTAGTGCATTCCATACCCCCACCACCCTCTGTGAAAAAACTCCCTCTAGCATCCAAATTATAGCTTACCCCCCCTCACCCTAAGCCTGTGATCCCTCATCCTATTCGAGTCCATCCTAGGAAAAAGCTTAACCCTGTTTAATCTATCTATAAGGAAATCTTGATTTTAGAAAATCATAGTTTTATCCAAAAAAATCATCATGGTTTTACTAAAGGGAAATAGTATTTGATATGTTTATTCGTGTTTTTGAGAATGTAACTAATAGGATAGCTAAAGGGAAACCAGTGGATGTGGTATACTTGAATTTCCAAAGCCACTCAAAAGATAAAGGCTTATGGAGTAGAGGCTGACATATTAGTATGGATAAAGGATCGGCTAATAGACAGGAAGCAAAGAGTTAGGAATAAGCTGATGGTTTTTAAATTGTCAGACTTTGACTAGTGGCATGGCACAAAGATCAGTGCTGGGGCCTTGGCTATTTGTAATCTATTATTTCGTTACATTAAGAACTGAGTATAATGTATCCATGTTTGCAGACAAAGCAAAGCTAAATGAGAAATGTAAGCTGCAAGGTGGATACGGTGCAAAGAGTTATAGAGAGGTTAAGCGAGTGGGAAACAAAGTGGCAGATGAGGTATCATGTGGAGAAATGTAAGGTTATAACATTGATATTAAGAAAAAGAAAACTGAATACCTTTGAAAGGTGTGAAGCTTGTAAATGTTGATGTTCAGAGGGACCTGGGCGTACTTTTAAAAGGAACAAAAGCAGCAGAAAGTTGTTAAGAAAGCATATGTCATGTTGGCATTTATTGCAAGAGGATTGGCATACTACACTAAGGAAATGTTACTAAAATTTGCAGAGTGCAAAAACCACACCTGGAATACTGTGTGCAGTTTTGGTTTCAGCATTTAAGGAAGAATACACTTTATGATCAGATGAGGAGAAATTGAATGACTGTCCTATTTACCCCCTCTTAGTGCAACTGTGATTTTTTTTTTTAAAGTGATATGCTTGCCAATTCACCGAGTGTTTAACTGGTTCCATGTTGTGACTGTAAAAAAGACACACTGGTTTCCTTAAATGTTTTTAAAAAACAGACTGGGTTAAGCACAATAAAACCTATCATGTCTAAGTAAAATTAAGAAAACAATTTCCTTACACACAAGCTCAACTTCACTCATAACAAGAATAAATTAAGTGATATTGCTAAAGTCCAATAAACATTTCAGTTGCAGGTTGACAACTGGATGAATCTAGGCTGAACTCACTGATACAGCTATGAAAGGATATAATTACGTTAGAAGCAGATCAGGAAAGGTTCACCATACTGATTCCTGAGATGAAGGTGTCATGTCATGTAGAAAAGTTGGGCTGATACGCTTTGGAGTTTACAAGAATGAGAAGTGATCTTATTGAAAAGTATAAGATCCTGAGAGGACCTGATAAGATAGATGAGGACAGAACGTTTCTCCTTTGGGGAAGTGTAGAACCAGAGAGGACAGTTTAAAAGTTAGGAATGTCCTATTTAAGAGAGATAAGGAGATTTTTTTTTGAGTCTGTGAAATTCTCTCCACAAGGGAGTTGTGGAGGCTGGTTCATTGAATCTGTTCAAGGCCTGAGTTGATGGATTTTTGATGGGCAAGGGAGTTGGGCAGGAAAATGGAGTTGAAGCCACAATCCAATCAGCCATGAGCTTATTGAGTGGTAGAGAGAGCTTAAGAGCAAAATTGCCTACTTCTTGTCTTGTTTAAAAATAAATCAGTTGGTGATTTTGCTCTTTTGGAATTCAGAAGTATAACTGGAATGGGCTGTGAAAATGTTCAGACTGAAATAGTAAGGGACACCTTTCTGAAGTTGCGTTGAGGCAGATTTCTGGGGAAATTATAGCAACTATGCTGTGCTCCTTTTCTCTTTCCAGGATTTGAATTGCATTGTTACTGGGCCAGACATGTACAAAAACTCATCTTGAGGTACTTCACACGATGCTGATTGGAGAATAAAAAAAAGAGAATAAAGTGCAGAAATGGGCAACAGATGATTGAAGAGAAGGATGATAGCAAGTCTATTGAAGATAGAGAAGTCAGTAATTTGCTAGAACTGTTCAGGGAACACGCTGGAGTTTAGTGGCTAAAGGAACAGATGGTGCCGAGAGTAGACCATTGTTAGAATATGTGCAGGAATGTATCCCTGAAATTGAGTGAGGTCTTGGTCAGGTTTGAAGCTGGAGAGAAGGATTTGAGTCAGTTCACTGGAGTGTGGGGATGTGGACATTGATATTGGATACAGGATGTGGATTGCAGTGGTTTTAAATGAGTTCTAATTTTGTGGAAGGTGAAAGATGGAAGGAAAGCATTGGCAAAATCATGCTTAGAGGTAATAACATATGGCAGAAGAGGAGATGTATGTGTAGAGGTAGATGATGCGTGAGATGAAAGGCAATGTTTCTGATAATACTTTGGAAAGAAGGTGAGCAATATGCCAAAGTTCTGTGCTTCTGCTTTTAGCCTGAGGTACAACCAAGGAAGTTGATTGATGGGCAGAAATATTTGTAAGAGTACAAGAGAATATTTTAAGTTTTGCTGACATTTAGCTGAAGGATCCTTTTTATTTCACTTGGTTTAATGTTGGGGCACATAGGTGAAAAGAATGATGATATCCTTGGGGTAGATGAAAGAGAAAAATATAGATCTAAGTGTCTCTGTGCAAGTGAAAACTGAACTGATTCTTTTGAATAATGTCACCAAGGCATAATGCATAACAAAAGGGAAGAGACAGAATGTAGCCTGGGATGTACAGCAAAGAAACCCACATGTGCATGTCCTTAGGAGTCACTGAAGGAGTCTGACTGTAGGGACCAGAACGATAAGGACAGTGGAGTGAAATATTTGAGGAGGATTGTGCTGATGAGTGTTTCAAGGGCAACAGAGAGTCCAAAGAGAGAGAGGAGCAGGAGTTGGCCATTTGGCACCTCAAACTTGCTGCACCATTCACCAAGATCCTAGCTGATTTGATTGTAACCTATACATCACTTTCTTGCTTGTCCCTTCCAGAAGATCTCAGTAAGGTGTTTGACAAGGTCACTCATGGGAGGTTAGTTGAAAAGGTCAAGGCTCATGGGATACAAGGACAGGTAGCTAGATGGATAAGTAACTGGCTTAGTAATAGGAGGCAGAGAGTAATAGTGGAAGGGTGTTTTTCTAGCTGGAGGTCGGTCACTAGTGGTGTGCCGCAGGGCTTGGTACTGGGACCTCTTCTATTTGTAATATATATAAATGACTTGGAAGAGGGAGTAAGTGGAGTGATCAGCAAGTTTGCAGACGATACAAAGATGGCTGGACTTGCGGATAGTGAGGAGCATTGTCAGGTAATGCAGCAGGACATAGGCTGGTAGCTTGGGCAGACAGATGGCAGATGGAATTCAATCCTAATAAATGAGGTGATGCATTTTGGGAGAAAGAGGAGGTATATGGTAAAGGGTAGACCTATTAAGAGTACAGAAATGCAGTGGGACCTGGGAGTGCAGGTGCACAAGTCTGTGAAGGTGGCAGAGCAGGTGGAGAAGGTTGTGAAGAAAGCATATAGTATGCTAGCCTTTATAGGAAGGGGTATAGAGTACAAGAGCTGGCCTTTTAATGTTGCAGTTGTATAAAATGTTAGTTAGACCTCATTTAGAATACTGCATCCAGTTCTGGTCACCTTACTACTGGAAGGACGTGGTGACTCTGGAGAGAATGCAGAGGAGGTTTACCAGGATGCTGCCTGGTATGGAAGGTCTGAGTTACGAGGAGAGGTTAGGCAAAGTGGGGCTGTTTTCCTTAGAAAGACGTAGACTTAGAGGAGATCTAATAGAGGTGTATAAGATTATGAGGTGTATAGATAAAGTAAACAGTGGTAAGCTTTTTCCTAGATGAACTCAAATAGCATGAGGGGTCACGGGCTTAGGGTGAGGGGGGTAAACTATAATTTGGTTGGTAGAGGGAGTTTTTTCACACAGAGAGTGGTAGGGGTATGGAATGCACTGCCAAGTAAAGTGGTGGAGGCAGGCACTCTGGAGTTATTTAAGAGATACTTAGATGGCCACATGAACAGAATGGGAATGGAGGAGTATAGAAAACTGATTTAAAATAGGGATCATGAGCCTTGGGAGTCCCTGGGAAGTGTGTAAATAGATGATGATATTGATGTACTTGTTTTTATCCTACAGGTGCTTTGGTCCGCCTTGTTGTCTAACAAGGGGCATACAGGCGATGGGTCGTGGCAGGGCTGCTCTTGGATTTTTCGAGAGTATCCTACTGCTTCACATTGTTAGTGTACACTTGACCTGGACCATTTGATGGGCAACACGACAGCTCAGTGACTATCGCTGTGCTGTACAGATACATGGATTTGGGCCTGTGTCTGTGGGAGTTTGCGCATTCTCCCTTTGCTTGCGTGGGCTTTCTCCGGGTGCTCCAGTTCCCCCCTTGTCCCAAAGGTGTGCTCTTAGGCTAATTGACAAAACAAATTCTCCCTAAATTGTCTCAAATTTGGTTTTTAATCCATAGATCTATAAACATAGACAAGGATCACGGGTAGAGGTGGGAACATCAGGGTGGCGACACGGGCTCATTGGGCCGAAGGGCCTGTTTCCCATGCTGTCTTGTTCTTTGTTCTAAGATCGGCCTAACTAAGCCTCACATATTTAGTAACCTCCACTGCTTACTGGGGAAGAGAAATCCAAGCACTATTAACCTTCAGAGAAGAAACCCCTAGTTCTAGTTTCCCCACAAAGGAAACATCCTCTCAGCACCTACCATGTGAAGCCAAACTCAAATGAATTTAGGTCTATCCTGCTGAACCTTTTCTCCCAGGACAAACCCCTTATCCGTTATGAACCTTGTCTGATTTACTTCCAATGCAAGTATGGCCCTCCATGAGGTAACCAAAACTGTACAGTGTATCCTAGATGTGTTCTCATTATTGCATTGGACAAACTTCCCTACTTTTATGCTGCACCACCCTTGCAATGATGGTCCTTGCTATATCTGCGTGCTGACTTTCCTGTGATTTATGTACAAGAACACCCGGATCCCTTTGTGCTGAAGTGTTTTGAACTATCTCAATTTAAATAATATTCTGCTTTTCTATTCTTACTGCTGAAGTGGACAATATCACATTTTCCCACAAACTCCATCTGCCAAATCTTTGTTAACTCAATTAATCTATCTGAATCACCTTGTGCACTGCATTTTCCTCACGACTTGCTTTCCTGCCTATCTTTATGTCATCAGAAAATTTGGCCTTTCATCCAGGTCCTTAATATTAATTGTAATAGTTGAGGCCCCAGCACTGACCTCTGGCACTCTGGTGGTTATAGTTTGCTATCCTGAAAATGACAGATTTATCCTGTTCCATGTTAGCTAACCAGCCCCCTCTCCATTCTGATGTATCATCCATAACACCATAAATGTAATAACTTTGTACGTGATACCTTATCGAATGCCTTTTGGAAATCCCATTGCATCACGTCCACTTGTTATCTTTCATCTACCCTGTTTATTACATTCTCAAAGAACCCTATGAACTGTGTTGAATAGGATTTCCCCATCATAAAGCCATTTTGACTGATTGTACTGTGGTTTTCTAAATGCGTTCATGTCTTGATACTTACTCCTCAATAATGGAGTCTAGTATTTTGGAAGGTTAAAACCAATACAGCCACTATCTCAGCAGCCACTACTTTTAAGCACCTTAGTATGAGGGCATCAGGTCAGCCTTTAGCATTATGAGCATCCACATTACTTTTCTCTCATGATGATGATTGTTTTAAGTTCCTGCCTCCCTGCCATTTCCTCATTTTCCATTATTTAGTTCCCCAGGCTCACCCTTTAAGGAATCAGTGCTTACATTAGCTGCTCTTCTCCTTTTCATATGCTTGTAGAAGCTTTTCTGGCTTTTTCTTCATACTCCAATTTCTCCCTCTTTTTGTTATTTTTAACTATTTTATTTAGCCATCCTTTGCTGATTTCTCGAACTTTTCCCAATCTTCTGGTGTGCTACTGATCCATGTAGCATTGAATGCCTTTTCATTCAATTTCATACTACCTTTAACCTCCTTAGTTAGTGATGGATTGTGCGTCCTCCTGGCAGAATTTTCCTTTCTCAGTGGAATGTATCTCTTTCATCTTATCTTTTTAATCTGTTTACCCAGTCCCCTGGGCAATTTAAGTAGCTTGCATAGAGGCTTGGTTGGTTCTGAACACAAGCCTTCAGCACCCACAGCCAGATGTTTAGGCCCAAAATTTCTGTATTCAGTGCCCTCAACCATTTCTTGATATCACATGGGGTGAATTGAATTGACTGAAGACAGGCTTCTGTGATGATGAGGACATCAGGAGAAAGCTGAAATGGGCATCCGTTTGGCATTTCTAACTGAAGATAGTTGGAAATGCTTTAGCCTTATCCTTTGCACTCGTATGCTGGCTCACCCCTTTGAGAATCAGGATGTTCATAGAGACTCCTCTTCCTGCTAGGTGTTTAATTATCCACCACTGTTCAGAACTGGATTTGGCAGGACTGCAGAGCTTTGATCTAATCCATTGGTGTGGGATCACTTACTTCATGCTGCTTCCATTTTTTTTAATATTCATACAATCCTGTGTTACAGCTTATTTGGATTGAAACCAGCAGCCTGGTGCTGGTCCTGGTGTCCCCTTCTACTTAGCTCACTATCAGTACCATCAATGAGCAATTAGGTTACAGATTGTAGTGAAATGCAATTCTGCTGTTGCTGATAGGCTGCAGTTCCTCATGAATGTGCAATTTTGAACCATTGAATTTGTTCTAAATCTATCACGTTTACCAAGGTGGTTGTGCTTTGATGTCTTCACTACAAGATTTAATCATTTTTTATGGCTATTAAAAATCATAGTTAACCAAACCAGATTTTCCATCCATCGAATGACTGATTGCACTTTATGAAATTTACGATGTCCATCCTTTCAGGACAATTATTTTGTACAGCAATGTCCTTTTACAATCATTTATGAGGTTTACTATCGTTGTGATTAAATCTAGTAAATATTAATTTAGAATTGACTACAAGGGCAGAAATCTGATGAGTTTAGAATTTGTAATGCCTATGCACTTGTATGTGAATTCTAAGTTCCAGATCTACTTGGTGCCTTGTCACTGATAGCATTCTCGAAAATCAGATCTACTTTGACGTTGTGCACTGCCAGTTTCTCCCCATCTGTCTTTCTGCTAAAGCTGAGTCCTTCCTGCTTTGTGTAAGCCCCATTAGCAGATGTTCTGTTCCTTTCTCCACATCAATTTTAAATTTTGTCAGTTCATTGGGATCTGTATACTCCCCCTAAACTAATTCCAATCAACATAAATTGAAACAGATCAAACTGAATTTGTTCCTTTTTCAAACGGTTGATTCTTGCCTGTACTCATGCAGGAAACGGGTTTATTTTTAATTTGTTAATTTTGTCTTGCCTTACAAGAAAATTGCAAATTTCTCTCTACACTGATGGTTTGAGATTAACAGTAAAGCAAATGAGATATTGGCCTTTATATGTCATTAAAGGAATTTCATTGCTCCTTTTTGCCTTTATTGAGTTTTTGCGGTGCTTTGCACCAAGCTAATTGCTTCTGCTAATAAATAATCTAAAATCAATGCTGACAGCGGTTAATTGGCACACAGACTTTATTTCTTAAAGCACTCTGCCAACAACCTTCTTTAAATTAATAGCATTAAGTGCTATGAGGAAATAAATCTGAGGAATTGCCTGTCATTTACTGTCATGTCTAATAACTTTCAATAATGACTGCTGATAGATTTTTGTACATTCCATTATTGAAGTAGGTGCATGTAATTATTCTCCTCATTATATTTAAACAATTAGCAATATTTGACATTTCTTCACTATGAAGCTGTTAAGTACAATTAACAAGCTTCGGGAATTTTGGAATTTTTTTGCTCCTTAGTATTTCTTTTCCAATTTTCCTAAAGTAAATGGTATGCAGTGCTGTATCAGGAATCAAAATATCGCACAGTTGGCAATTTACCACAGGTCCATACAAATGCTATCATATTTTTTGTCACGCTATTTCAATCATCTCTGTCACGATTAAATTTACCTATTCATTTTACTTACCCTTGAGCCCTCCAAGGTTAACCTTCAAAATAGGTAGTGCTGTTGCATTTTTACCCCTGAAACAGCACATCTACATCCCCAGTGGTATTCTATCCACTTTTGAACTGGTATTAATTTACTATCTCTGCTGCTGTCTGAGTAACACCACACTAGTATTGGATTCTTCCTGCTGTTAGGAAACCTACTTTAACAGATATTCAACAAATATGTAACGCAAATTTCCCCAATCAAAAAGAAAGCCCATTAAAAATCAATTTTCCTTCCCTCTTTTTCCTCTCACTTTTTCTTGTACTTGCTCTCTCACTCTTGCACTCTTATTTTAGCTTGCAGTGGCCACCAATGTTCACGTTTTTTTTAATGTCGGAAAGACAGGCCTCCTGTTTGTCCAAAATTCAACTGGTTTTATATGAAGAAAAATAACAATTTGGATGGGGAAATGTCCTTGCTCTGTTTGACTGCATTATGAATTCACCCTCCTTGGCTGACAAGCCCTAGGATGGGACTTCAACCCAGAGCTTCTGGCTTAGAGGCAAGGATTATAAATATTGTATGCTCTTCACTTTGAAGTCCCTCGAGTCTATTTTGAGTTCTCTCTTTTTCTCATCTACGTCCTGATCTTTGTCAACATCATTTTGAAAACATTTTGGATTCCACTCCAGTAACATTCAAACCTACTATACTGCCACCTCTCCTGATTTTTGTGTTGTCCAACTGATTCTCCATGATACATCCTTGGTTGACCTACTCTTGTTGTGTATTTAGCAGACTGAAGGCATGTTATCCTCACCCCACTGCAACGTCTGTATACTTGCAATTAATTCCATCCCCTTCCCTGATTTTGTAGTCTTTAGACTGAATCAGATTTTCTATGTACTATTCAACAATGAGCTGATCTACTTCAATTCCAATATTCTGGCTGGCTGACAATTGTTAGTTGCACAATTGATCCTTACTATTCACAACTGTATGTGGTGGAACTGCAAAAGTTTGCTCCAAGCTGTTGATTGTGGTATCATTTAACTTTGCTTTTATAGCATACAACAACAGCTTACAGTAAAGCTACCATACAAATATATTTAAATTATCATGTGCTCCACAGGAGCATTATTAAACAGAATATGCTACTGAGCCACATATAGGAGATGTTGCATAGATTGATCAGAAGCTTGTTCAAAGAATTAGGTTTTAAGGAGTGTCTTAAAAAACAAAAACGAGATAGAGAAATGTAAGAAGGGTATTCCAGAGCTTAGGACCAATGCAACTAAGGGCAGAGCCACTTTTGTGGAGCATTTAAAATTGGAGATGCTAAAGAGACCAAAATTAGAAGGAGATTAGAGCTATCACAGGGTGAGGTCAAGTAGGAATTTTAAAACTAGGGTGAAAATTTTAAAATTAAGAATTGCTTGACAGAAAATCAATATATGCCAGCAGGCATAGCAGTAATGGGGAAATGGAACTTGCTGCAAGTTAAAACACAGCAGTGGTTTTGAATGACCTCAAGTTTATTGAAAGTAGTATGTGAGAGGCCAGGCAGAAGTGCATTGACATTGTGCATTACATCTAAATCAGACAAACAGGGGTGTCAGTAGCAAATGAGCTGAGATGAGGCTGAAACTGAGCGATTATTGCAGAAGTGGAAATGGGTAGTCTTATGATGGCACAACTACAAATAGAGAACTCATTTTGTGACAGAAGTGACACCAAGGTTACTAGCAGACTGTCAATTTCAGAACATTGCCAGGAAGATGCATGGAGTCCATAGCTAGGAAGCGGATTTTGGATTAGGGACTGAAAATAATGGCTCAATCATTCCAGCATCAAATTGTAGGAAATTTCTGCTTGACCATTACTGGAAGTGAATAAACAATCTGATAGTTCGGCAACATTGAAACATTTGAGAGAGATGATGAGGTAGAATTGCCCCATGACAAAGTCATCTGAAAGCAGAGCGTTAGTTTTCACAAGTACACTGATGACAGCAGATCTATTTTGCCATCACTTCTTTCAACATATCTACAAGAGGTAAAAGTGAGAACAATATAAAGTAGACTTTTTCCTTGAACTGGTTTTAGAATCATGGAATCACCACAGTAGAGAAGGAGACTGTTCAGCCCATCGAGACTGCACCAAGCGCAATCCCACCCAGGCCCTATTCCTGCAACTCCACATATTTTACCCTGCTAATCCCCTGATGCTAACAAACAATTTAGCATGGCCAATCAACCCAACCTAATCCGCATATCTTTGAAATTTGGGAGAAAACACCCACGTACACAGGGAAAATGTGCCAACTCCTTACAGACAGTGATCCGAGGCTGGAATTGAACCTGGAACTCTGGCGTTGAGGCAGCAGTGCTAACCACTGTGCCATCACGCCACCCCAGTTTTCTGCCACAGTCCCAGTTCAGGACTCTCTGCCTGCGCAGCCAATAGTGGCACTGCCGACCACTCTTTAACGGACTTTGAAGTCCCCCGTGTTCCGACCCTCATGATTCTTTCAAGTGTTGTTTGACAATGACTTGCTACAAATTCCTCAGTTGAGGAGGGTAATATTTGGTAATTACTGGTAAGTTTTAAGTCATGAGGCTTTATCGGTTCTAGAATCAATGGTGAACCTTCCAGAACAATTCTTTTTGGACTGTGTACTGACACCTCTTTGCCCATTTCCCTCACTGTCCAGCTTCAAATCATGTTCAGCTTGTAGCCGGGCTTCAGCTGCTACACATGCTACTCTTTCTTCTATTCTACGTGTTTTATTTCTTATACTGCCTCTATTTTTGAACAGAACTCTTATTTTGCTAACTTTCCATCAATAATATACCTTGGTGTTTTTACCTAATTTCTTTTTCTCTAGTGCCCTTTCCATTATTACCCTGGTAGTTAACACCTATTTCTCATACTGCTTAATTTTTAATGGCTCTTTTATTATAGCCTTTTCTATTCCCAGGATATTTGTTACCTTGTCACTTAAGCTGGGATTTTCCACTCCTATTAGTTGTGGATAGAATTATTAAATTTTTAATAAAAAATCAAATATTCAAACTGATATTGAGAATACTAGCAAGTGGTAACATCTAATATTGTTTCCTTAGGCAGATTTCCAAAAAAAAAAACCTGCTGTTTATGACTCTTTTGAACTTGCATATTATCATTTGAGGTCTATTAATATTCAAACTAGTACTCTATAATGTTAAAAATATGACCAAATTTTGATATGTAATTCTAATGTATGTTTCCAAATAGCTTGAAGAAGTAATGGAAAAAGAGACGTACAAGAATGCTAAACTAATTTTGGAGAGATTTGATCCAGAATCTAAAAAGGCTAAGGTAAGTGTTCAAAGCTGAAAGCATACATATTTGTCTTTTTATTGTTTGTGTGAAAGTCTTTTGCTTTCACAATTTTTCATTTGGTTAGTTTGTTAGTTAAAACACAATTAAACATCTAAGTACATATTAAGAATTAAGAATGATAAGTTCAACAGGTTTGGAAAGCTTGAAGTTGCCATGTGAATTTTATTATTATTATTTGGGAATTGTCTGCTGCCATTGGGCAAAAATGGGCTAAACCAATTATTTTACATTACACTTTTACTTCAAAGATGTTTGCACAAATCTATCATGTTTTCTAAAAGCCAGCAAAGGATAACAAAATATTTTGTAGAAGGAAAAGAGAGAATGAGTGAACTAGCAAGAAATGTAAAAAAAAAGTTTGTATGAATTACTCAAAGATGCGGAAAGCAAGTGAGCAGTAAAAGTAAATGTTCCTTGAAAAGCTAAAGTAGAAGAAATACTGGTCCAAATTTTCTGATAATGGGAGAGGCCTGTGATTCAACTTCCTTGCTTATGAATCTTTAGATTCTGAGGAAATAATATTTTGCGCATGTCTGCAGTACTTTGCGGAAAGTTTAAATTTCTGATTGCTGGCTTCAGCCTGCCCTGACTGCTCCATGTCTGCTATGACAATGGGATCAAATGACCAAAACCACAGAGACCTGGTCTATTTGCCTTGTACTTACCATATATTTAAGAGTTTTTTTTATAACAGATGCAAAGCCAGTTCAACAGCATAATTCGTAAATGAGCTGGAGTGTCAAAATATTTCCAGCACCCACAGCAGTTGGCAGTGTTCGCACACCAGCAGTATTTCCTCCTCGCTCCTAATAAGTCAAATTGCCCACCTATCTGTCTGTTTGACCCCCTACCCCCACAACCTGTGTTCTTCTCTACTGGAACCATCACCTGAGGGTACAAAAACTGTAGCATGAAGTTGTAAATGAACAAATTAAATCATAGTCAGCATTGAGCACTCTGATGCTGATTATATAATCTGGGCCAATGGGGAACAAGTAAATGGTAGAGATGTTAGGTGAATTTTTTTGTTTTACTCCCCAGTAGAGATTCAAAAATCAGGCCAGAAGTAGTGGTGAACCAAAAGTTTAATAAGAGTGAAAAACTAAAATAATGAATTTAGTGAAAGAAAGTAATTAATGAGCTTAAAAGCTCACAAATTGCCTGGGCCTGTTGGTGGCCATCCTAGGATTCTGAAATATGTGGCTGCCGAGTTAGTGGTTGTACTTGTGCTCTTCTACAGTTACCAGCTTGTGGAACTCTAGGTCAGTTAGGCTGACGTCAGTTATAGGGAAATTGCTGGAATCTATTAATAAGGAAGTGGTGACAAGGCATTCAGAAAATCATAACATTGCTAGGCAGACTCAACATAGTTTTCAAAACGAAAATCCTGTTTAACAAATCCATTACAGCTTTTGAGAATGCAACTAGCAGCATAGATTAAAGGGTAGCTGTCTATTTGGTAAGATACCATACAAGTTTGTTACAAGGCTTATGGGGATGGACGCAAGATATTTCCATAAATATAGAATTGACTGAAGGACAGAAGGCAAGCAGGAATAAGTGGGTATTTTCAGATGATGGGATGCTTCAAGGATCATTACTGGGGTCTCAGTGATTTCCATTAAATTTTAATAACTGTACGTAGGAACTGAATGTAATGTGTTCAAGTTTACTGACGTAAATCTGGTTGGGAAACTAAGCTGTGAAGAGGGAACAAACAGTTTGCATAAAGAAACATAGATAGGAGCAGGAGGAGGCCATTTGGCCTTTTGAACCTGCTGCCCATTCATCAGGATCATGACTGATAGTCCAACTCTATCTAATTCTGCTTTCTACCCACAACCTTTGATTGCTTTCGTCCAAAGTCCTATATCTAGCAGTCTCTTGAGTACATTCAATGTTTTGGCATCAAATATTTCCTGTGATAACGAATTCCACAGGTTCACCACTCTTTGGGATTGAGTTTAGGAGTCGGGAGATAATACTGCAGCATTATAAGACCCTAGTCAGACCCTACTTGTGCTCAATTCTGGTCGTCTCATTACAGGAGGGATGTGGAAGCTATTGAAAGGGTGCAGAGGAGATTTACAAGGATGTTGCCTGGATTGGATGGCATGCCTTATGAGGATAGGTTGAGGGAGCTCAGTCTTTTCTCCTTGAGAGACGAAGGATGAGATGTGACCTGATAGAGGTGTATGAGATGTTGAGAGGTATTGATCGGGTGGATTCTGAGGCTTTTTCCCAGGGCTGAACCTTGTTGTACAAGAGGACACGGGTTTAATTAAGGTGATGGGGAGTAGGTACAGAGGGGATGTCAGGGGTAGGTTTTTCACTGAGGTGGTGGGTGAGGGGAATCGGCTGCCTTCGGTGGAGGCAAATTCGATAGGGTCTTTTAAGATACTTCTGGATGAGTACTGGGACTTAATTAGATTGAGGGTTATGGTAAGCCTAGTAGGTAGCAATATGATCAGCGCAACTTGTGGGCTGAAGGACCTCTTTGTGCTGTAGTTTTTCTATGTTTTCTAAATGTCTCCTCACCTCCATCCTAATTGGTCTACCCAGTATACTCAGACTGTGACCCCTAGTTTTGGACTCCCCCACCATCAGAAACATCCTCCTTGCATCTACCCTGTGTAGCCATAGAACACTACAGCATAGAAACAGGCCTTTTGGCCCTTCTTGGCTGTGCCAAACCATTTTTCTGCCTGGTCCCACTGATCTGCACCTGGACTGTATCCCTCCATACCTCTCTCGTCCATGTACCTGTCCAAGTTTTTCTTAAATGTTAAAAGTGAACCCGCATTTACCACTTCATCTGGCAGCTTATTCCACACTCCTGCCACTCTGTGTGAAGAAGCCCCCCCTCCCCCACTAATATTCCCTTTAAACTCTTCTCCCTTCACCCTTAATCCATGTCCTCTAATTTTTTTTGTCCCCTAGTCTCAATGGAAAAAGCCTGCTTGCATTCACTCTATCTATACCCATCATAATTTTATACACTATCAAATCTCCCCTAATTCTTCTATGCTCCAGGGAATCAAGTCCTAACCTGATGAGTACATGATGAAAGAGTGGTGCTCCAAAAGCTTGTGCTACCAAATAAACTTGTTGGACTTTAACCTGGTGTTCTGAGACTACTTATTGTGCCTACCCCAGTCCAACACCAGCAACTCCACATTAAGAATAATGTAGTCTTGCTGCAGTTGAACTGGGCTTTGAAATCACACGTGCAATACTGTGCATTTTGTCACGTCAAAAGAAGGCTAGAGGGGTGTGACGAAGGTCTATTAGAATGGTTTCAGGGATGCCCTACAAGGAGAGATGGAGTAGAGTTGTCATATGCTGTCTGAAATTTAGAAAAATGAGAGGTGATCTCAGTGAAATTTGTAAAATTCTGAGAGAAACGAAAAATTCTGGATAAACTTACCAGATATGACAGCATCTGTGGAGAGAGAAAAAGAGTCCAAGCAACAGCATGAAGCTGCATTAATGTATTGGACAGAGAGCTATGGGAGAGAGCCTTAAGAAATGTTCCACATACCTACAAAGACAGGTGTAACTGGGGCCCATGCTGGTACCCATAGCCACACCTTTCATTTGCAGCAAGTGAGTTAAGTTAAAGGAACAATTGTTGAGTGAGCTTCAGCAGCTTGCAGGTATCAATGCCCATCCAGAACCTTCCACCTTCGTCTCCCTTTGATCCCACTCCTCTTCCATATCTAGCCCTTACCATGTATTCTCTAAACGCTCTGATCTTCTTCTCTCTGAAGTTGAACGTTCTGCTTTCAGCAAAGTGCTTAGCTTCGTTATTTAAGTGCTCTCAATGAATTTTGGGCTGGTTGCCTTTGTCTCTGTGCTGACTTCTTTGGACATGAGTCTTCACCCAGAGAGTTGTGAATCTTTAAAATTTTCTACTCCAGTGAGTTGTGGATGCTCAGTCATTGAGAATATTCATTGCTGAGATCGATAGTTTTGTACTCTGTGGGAACTGAGGGATTTGGGAATCATGCAGGAAAGGAGAGTTGATATAAAAGACCAGCCATGATCTTATTGATTAGCTGAGCAGCCTCAGGGCCAGAAGTTCCTATGTGCTTATTCACATATCTATTATACTTCTTAAATCCATCTAGTCACTTCAAAACTCTCATTAAACATGTTGTGTACAACTTGCCTTTAACAAATCTATAGTGACTGTCCTTCATTAACTGTTTTAAATGCTCAATAATTTTCTTTTGAACTAGATTGTAAAAGTTTACTCACAACTGAGCAATTGCTGTATTGTTATCCTTCTCTCATTTCTTGAATATAATGGTCAGATTGACTACTTTCCAGTTCCATAACACAATTTGCATGTTCAAGTAGTGTTTAGCTAATTCTGACCAAAGCCTCTGCTTTATTCCTCTGACTGCTTTCATTAGCCTTTAAAGTAGTTACCAGAAGGCTCACTGACTGATCTTCCTTTACTCTGACCCCTTGCAATGTTGCTTTTTCTGCAATTATGTCTAGTAATAGTTGCATAACTTCTAAAGCAGTGTTTCCCAATCTTTATCAAAGAATCCTCAACCTCCCAAGAGTATTGACAGAACACTTAAAAAAAAAAATTCCTATTATGTTGAAGAATTAAACAACAAAAAATGATTGTTTTTACGTGATAGGTATAAATGTACAAACACAAATGTATGGCAGTTTTTTCTATTTCACGTATGTGTACCTTAATTAAAATTTAAAAAGTTTCTTCAGCAAATATTTAAGTCATACCTTTTCGAGCATGTTTAATGCACGTAACTGTAATAGAGTCTTAAGAGTTGCAAAGCACAGAAAAGGCCCTTTGCCCCACCAAGTCTGCCCTGGACCAATTCTGGTAACCTCCTAATGTACTTTCTTCAAAGCCATCTTGTCCGTGAGGGAGAATCATGATAGTTACAAATGTATACAGCTACGTTTGCTAGTCTGATTTAGACAGGCTAAAACAATATAAACATTGCGTCCTCGCTCTGCTCCTGCTCAGAGACCTGCCTGCCCCTCATTTCTGCTTCGGGACCTACCCAGGAACCTTCAAAAACTGTTTTCTCACCATTTCCTGCTGGTCCAATTGTGCATTGGTTTCTCATTATGTTAGCTGCTGATAAGCTTACTAATAAGCTTAATGATATCAGCCAACGCAGGGAGAAATGAGCCTCCGATTGGAATGGCAGCTTTATATCATATTTCAAATGTGCATTAGTTGAATGAATTGAGCACTGCAAATTGGACAAGAATGACCTACTCTTGTACTCCACCCAAACTATCATTGAACCCCATACTATAACAGGCAGAATCCCAGGGTTCTGCAGAACAGTTTAAGAAACACTCTATTACTATATCTGCATTTCTACTTCAAAGGAACTAGTTAAAATGTTTAACATGCCTTAATTTTCTGCTGTCAGAGTCAATGCTGACAATTCTATCTTCACAAGCATTTCTCCCTTTTTTATGCCTATAAAAGCCTTTTCGATTAACTGATAGTCTTTTCTCTTTTGGGTCGTGACTTTTCTGTTAAAGTTTCTGTATTACTCACAATTTTCTTTAGAACTAAGTTTAACACCTACCTCATGTTTAAGTTTCTGTTCAGTTTTATTCAAGTTATCCACAGACCTTGATTGTTTGATTCATCTTTTCACATTTAGTGAGATGTATTTTTATTTTTTACGATGTCCATCCAATTTAACCATTTCCACTGCTGGTCTCTTAATCTGCCTGATAATTTTGTTGCCCAGTTAGTTTTGGCCAGATCCTTGCTTATCTAGCTTTTACCAGTCTAGCAACCTTTATTTAAACACCTCATTGTCTTTTTTTATTCTTGTTCAACTGTTGTGTGGTCACTACTTTCTCGCTATTCTACTTTTAAAATGAGTTATTTGCCCAAAATTATTTCTCATAACTAAATCTAACAATATTTCTTCTTGGTCTAAAAATATATTGAGCTAGAAATCAGTCCTTAGTGCAGGGTGTCTCCCACTTGAACATGTGCGTTACCTTTATTTCAGTTTTTGCAATAGTTAGTCATTCTGTGTTTTTGATTATGGGAGCAGGAGGAGGCTGTTTAACCCCTTGGGCCTGTTCTACCATTCAGTTAGATCATGGCTGATGTACGACCTAATTCCATTTATGCATCTTCGCAGCATATCCCTGAATATCTTTGGCTAACAAAAATCTATCAATCTCCATTTTAAATTTGGTAATTTATCATGCATAAGTTGCCTTTTTTTTTGGAAGACCATTTCGTACTTCTCCCAGTTTTGTGCGGAGTTTTTCCTAATTTCACTTCTGAAAGGTCTGGTTCTACTTTTTAGACCCTGTACCCTCCTCCTAGACTCCCCAACAAGCGAACATATTTTCTCTCCAACTACTCTGTTCTGATTTGGTTGTTTTTGCATATCTCTTATCTGCACTGCTGGGGGTTTGTAACATACGCTAGAATTGTAACATTTCACTTTTTAATTCTGACCACAATCTGAAGAACATTATTACATTCTGGTGCATTAAAATTTTTTCTCTCTCCACCTGTTCTAAATTTATCTTGTTCAGATCTTAGTCTTATTAGAGCAATAATATATACAGTAGCAAGTCATAGTTATTAATGTTTCCAAGCCTTTACATGTTTTTTAATGTTTTCTGCATTTACATTTATGTCACTCAATCCTGATTCCAGTGATTTGGAGATTGACCTTTATTCTGTTTCCTGATTTTTCTGCTTTAATATTGATTTTCTTTGTTCCTTTTTGCAGCTGTGTTTTTCCCTTTTTTGTTAATATTGGTATCTCTTTGCTGTACCAACTTTGTTAGTTGTTACCCTGCCAGCTTGTGCTGCCTTTCACCTTTCTTTCCTGTCCTTTGTCTTCAGTGCTCTTGGAAGTTTTTATTTCACTTTGCTCGGTGTATGGATTTTAATCCAATCAGCTGCACTACTTACTCTTAAATTGATTCGTGTTAGTTTAAGTGAAAGCACCTCATCCGTACTGCTGCTTCCTTCAAAAATGGTTTTGTCAAAGAAATCCAAACCATTTTTTGCCATCATTCAAACTATGATTTTGCTTACCTTATCTGTTTCACCCAATCTGGCACAATTTATAACTACAGTGCTGGAGTCTTTGTGCCAGAATTTATTTCCAAGTTTTCTATGCTTTTTGCATTCATTTTTATAGTATGGACATTGATGGCAGTGCTGCCATTTATTGCCTCGTCTTCTTCCTGACCTGCAGCAATCCTTCTATGTTATGTCCTGAAGTTATTCCTACAATGGTGTTGGGTATGAAGGTTCAGGATTTTGATCCTGTGAAAATGAAATAACAATAGCTGATCAAATCAGGACATATAGGAACTTTGAGGTGTTGAGGTTCCCATGTACTTGCTGCTTTTGTTTTGTGAAGACCATGAGTTTTTAAGCTGGTGACTTGCTACTGTGCATCCTGCAGTTTATCTTGCAACTAAAATGCAGAAGTCCTGGAGGAAGTGGGTTTGCAAAGTGGTGGGTGAAGTAACAATCAAGTGGAGTCTTTTGTTTTGGGTGGTGTCAAATTTTGTACATTTATTACACTTGTACTTATTGAGAGAAGCAGAGAATGAAAGTGAAATAAAAACTTCCAAGAGCACTGAAGACAAAGGACAGGAAAGAAAGTGAAAGGCAGCACAAGCTGGCAGGGTAACAACTAACAAAGGGGTACAGCAAAAAGATACCAATATTAACAAAAAAAATGGGAAAAACACAGCTGCAGAAAGGAACGAAGAATATCCATATTAAAGCAGAAAAATCAGGAAACAGAATAAAGGCCAATGCTTCAAATCACTGGAATCAGGATTGAGTTACATAAATGTAAATGCAGAAAACATTAAAAACATTTTGTAACTCGTAGATGGTCAGGAAGTCAACTATTTGCCACAGAATACCAAATCTGTAGCCAACACGTCACATATGCAGCTGGTCCAGTTGAGTTTTTATCGATGATAAACTGCAGGAAGTTGATGGTGAGGTATTAAATAATGTTAACATCAAAGGATGAGGTTAGGTATTCTTTTGTTACAGATGATTGTTGTTTGACATCTGTGAAGAGTATTTTATTTGTCATAAGTCAACCCAAGCCAGAATTTTGTCCAAATGTTACACGTGGAAATGGACTACTTTGTTGTCTGAGGAATCATGAATGAAGCCAAATGTTCTGTATAGAGACCTCAACCAGGGAAGGCCATCAAGGAAGCAGTTGAAGATGCTTAGATCTAGGTTGCTTACCTAAGGAACTCCTGTAGCAATGTCTTGGGGCTGTTGTAAGTGTCTACTGACAAACCCATCCATTTTCATTTTGTCTTTGTTATGACTCCAGTCAGTAGAGGGCTCTTAATATGCCTCATCCTTTGGATTCTGTTTGACCAGTGCTCTGTACTGCTATACTCAGTCAAATGGTCCTTATTGCCAAAAATTGTAACTTTTACCTCACCTCAGGAATTCAGCTTTTGTGTTCTTTGTGCAAGGCAGTAATGAGACCTGAAGTTGTGATTCTGGTAATGGTAATTGCCACTTAATTTTTTTTTGTTGCTTTGCTGATATTGCAAGGACTGATTGTCAGTCATTTATAGGTTGGATTTTTCCAGCTTTTTGGTAATTGCTTCGGTAATTTTCCACATTTTCTGGTAAATACCAGTGTTGCAATTGTACTGGAACAATTTAGCTGGAAGTGTTGCTGATGTTGAAGTGCAGATGTTTAGAAACATAGATTGGATGTTGTCTGAGCCAGTAGCCTTTGTGCCCAGTGCACTCAGCCATTTCTTTTACTTATGAAATGAATCAGATTGCTCAAAAAACTAGCATCTGTGAAGATAAGAACCTTGGGAGGAGGCCAAAAAACATCATTCACTCAACAATTCTGGATGAAGATGGTTTCAAATGCATCAGCCTTGTCATTTGTACTTGTGCTGGGCTCTGATATCATCAGATGCTAATGGAGCCTCTTCCTTATGTTAATTGTCCAGCACTATTAACAACTGGTTGTGGCTGGACTGTGGAACTTTGACTTGATCGTTGGGCATTGGAATGCTTAGTTTTGTTTATGGTATGCTCATTCCGCTGTTTAGCATGCACGTAGTCCAGTGATATAGTATCATTGGGTTCATTTTGTGATATACTTGGTGCTATTCATGGCCTTCTTTATATACACCTTGGTGGACCATGATTGGTCATCCAGTTTGGTGATGGCAAAATGAGGAATAGACTGGATCATGGTTATATGTTGTCTTGGTTAACTGTTGCTGCTGACCTACTGCCTTAGATCTGGATTTTGAACAGCTAAATCTGTTCTCTTAATCTATCTGGCTTAGTGATAGTGCCACATGATCGAATAGATGATGTCTTCATTGTGAAGACATGGCTTGGTCTTCACGTGGTCTTGCTTGTCCAAATTGTGTTCAACAAAGAAGAGTCCTGATTCCTGAACTTGATGGGTTGGAAATGGTGAGTCTGTAGTAATCAGCAATAGATCTGCTTGCCTAATGGTGAGTCTGTAGTAATCAGCAATAGATCTGCTTGACCACCATCTGATTGGTGGTCACTCCTGCCAATACCACCATGGATAGTTGCAACTGTGACACATGGATTGTTGGGAAAGGATCGAGCCGGTTATTCCCTCGTAGTCTCACTAACTACCACATGGCCAATCTGGTTGCCATGTCTTCCAGCATTCAGCCAGCTTGTAGAGAATACAATCAAGCCACTGATTACTGATGATAGACAATGACAACTGAGGTATATTCCATGTCCTTGCTTGTCCAAATTGTGTTCAACAAAGAAGAGTCCTGATTCCTGAACTTGATGGGTTGGAAATGGTGAGTCTGTAGTAATCAGCAATAGATCTGCTTGCCTATACTTTACCTCAAGTCATGAGACTTCACAGGGCAAATGCTGGAGACTGAGGGCTGTTCCCAGCTGATAACATATCACTGTGTCCACCCTGTCTGTTGGGTCAGGGTGCACCCAGGGATGGTGATTTTAAAAAAGAAGTCTGAAATATTAGTTGATGTGAATGATTCTATGAATATGGCTGTGTTTATGCTGTTGCTTCAGTATTCTTTGGAACAGCTTCTAAGTGTTGACACCATTTACCAAGTATTCACGGGGAAGATTTTTTGTTTAGTTTTCCAGTAATCTTTTATTCACTGGTGCCATTGCTTTGCTACCTACCCTTCCTATGATCATTGCTTTCTAGGTATCAAGAATAGTATGTTTATCAAGCAATTCTGGAAGTTTGAGAGTTTCTTATTCCATTCATTTTCAGCTCCATTTCTTTTTGTTCATTCTGTTGATTGAAGTATGGTTGGATTAAGATACAAGCTAAGACAAAGAAGCATTTTAAACATTTAAAATGTGTTTTTTATCTTAATGAAAAAAATTGACATACAGTATATAGAATTAGCTTTTCATGACATTTCATATTCAGTAGTTTTGAAGTAGTATGCCATTTAAAAACCATGTTAACACCTCATGCAACAAGCTGTCACTTTCAAGGATTTTACAGCAAGACTATTAGCTTAAGTGATTCCTTTCCGTTTGATTGGTATGGCATTTATTGCAATATGGGAGAGGATGCCTCAAAATTGCTAAGACAACAAGAAAGATCAAAAAAGAGTTGGAGTAATGACAATCTTGATCAATTTATGTCTTAACTTCAAAAGGATCTGTAATAGATCCATTGTTAAAGATCACCACTTGCATATCATCACGAAGCAGGTGAAGGATTGTGATGAATTTTGGAGGGCACCCATACTTCAGAATCTTCCAGAGTGCCCCTCAATTAAGAGTCAAATCCCTCTGTCAAATTACAGAAAGCTATGTAGAGAGGTTGATGTTGTTCATGATTCAACCTTAATCATTGAACTCTGATATGGTAGTGATGTTGCCACAAAGGTTGTGTTGAAAAATTCTTCATCAGAAAGCTCCAAATGTACATGCCCCAGCCCTATTGAATGGGATTCCTGATGAGTACTTGTAATGCGTGAAACACTTCCAGTATTGTGATAGTTCTCTTTCAAGGCGTGCTGACATTGTCAAAGAAATCCAGCATCACGTGAGATCTGTGAATTTTGGCCATCTGAAGGAGGAGTGATTGAAAATCAGTGCTTCAAAACTGAAACCAAGCTTATGGTTTTCTATGTGCTTGTGATCCCTTCCTTACACAATAGCACTGAAACAATGACATCATACATGAGGCATCTTCAAGCACTAGAGACATACAATCAACACTGCCTGTGGAACATTGTACACTGATATTGCTGAGTTTATCTTTCTATTTAATGTGCACTGAGGTAACATTCATCCGTCATCAGCTTCATCAGTCGTCAGATTGGCCAAATAGTATGGATGACAGATATCAGGCTCCAGAAGCAGGTTATCATCTTTCAGCAAAGTCCGAGCAATTGCACCTATGGGGACAAGGAATTGCTAAAAGCCAACATCAAGAAATGCAATTTTAGTATCAACTTCTGGGAGACAGTCATTTTGGATTAAATGAGATAGTGACAGAGTCTGGGCATTTTGCAACCTAACAATAATGTAATAAAGCGGGAAAGCAAAAGCAGTGAAAAGAATACACTGTAACACAAACCTATAATGCATGACAACAAATGCCATATGTGCCAAAGTGTGTAGATTCCAAATTGGCTTCATCAGCCATTGGGAAGGCATTCCAGACAATAATAATAAGTTGACCTGCTGATGATGAAGGAATGGTGAAATATGACCTGGAGGAGAAGGTATTCCAATGACATCGCTTTTTTGCCCTTTTTTTTTTTTTGGTACTAGTAAGAGAAAGAGGTACTATTTAACTGAACTTAGAGGTGCTGCAACTTATCCTTCAGACAACTTTCAACGCACTAATAGGCTGGGATGTGGCAGGGAGGGAACGGCCATGTCTGTTAGCAGGGAACTGAGTAGTCATGGATGATGAGTTTTCTGGATTATTGTGTTCCGTTCAGGCTGGCATGGGTGTCTTTGTTACCAAGGGTATGTAGTGGATCTAAATACGAGAAAAGTCAGCAAACGGCCCTGTTCCTCAGGAATTCCTGCAGTGATGAGGCTGGAGGACAGCCACAATCATCGTCTTTTGCATCCGACATGATTTCAGCTACTGATAGTTTTTCTCTTGAACCTGGTTGACGTTGTGATTTTTGACACTATTTGTTGATTGCTGCGTCTAAGGTAGTTATAGAGTCATGGAGTTTTACAGCATGGAAACAGCCCCTTTGGCCCAATTTGTTCATGCTCTTTTTTTAAACTTCTAAGCTAATCCCAATTGACTGCATTTGGCCCACATCCCTTTATACCCATCTTATCCATATAACTGTCTAAATGCTTTTTAAAAGAAAAACCGTACCTGCCTCTACTATTACCTCTGGCAGCTTGTTCCAGACCCTCAGGCATTTGGCTCTCACATCCATATTTTAAGCTGTGGGATTCAGTGATGCTGGTGGAGGCCAAACTGATCAGCAGTAAAATTGTTATCTCTTGATGGCTCCATTGATGACTTCTTGCATCATTGAGCAGGTGGTGGATTTGTAATTGGCCAGGCCAGATTTATCTTTTTTCTGTGTGAATAGGCGATAACTGGGTGATCCTAGACATCCAGTTTTATAGCTGTACTGCAATAGCTTCAGTATGAGAGCAGATGAACAGCACCACAGCTAGGATGTTGTCAGGGCCTTTAATTTTTGCACATTTTTAATGTCTGATGCACTTAGCTGCTGCTTAATATCATTTTGAATAAACCAAAATACCTTGAGACACACCTCTGCATTGATGGGAATCTCAGGATGAGCTCGAGTGAAATTAACCTTTTTAGCTGACATTTGCAAATTCTTTAGTCTTTCCACTTTTTGCTCACGTGTTGGGCTCCACCATGGTTGAAGATGGGAATGTTCACAAAGTCTGTGTTAATTGCTTGTTCACCTACCATCATTCCTGACTGGATATGGTAAGGTTAGACCTTTTGCTCTAATCAGTTAACTGTGGTTTGCTTAGCTTTGCCCTAATAAACATGCAGGTAACAGTTAATCCATAACTCATGCTAAGGTACGTCTGTTACTGTTCCTGGCACTTCAAGTTGGATTATGGTTGGTTACTTAGCTTGATGGGGATCAAGGAATGAGGAAGATGTTTGACCATAAGGTTATAAATCCTGATAATGAACCGTAGCACATTATGGGTGGAATGCTGGATGTATTCTTAGCCTGTCCAATATTGTTATCATGGTAGTGATAAGCAGTATGAACTGTTCATGCACTGGAGATGAGGCATCTACAGTGATTACTTCAAGCGTGATGTGCCCTCAATAAGTGTGAGCACACCTATTGCAAACTATTGATTGGCTGGTTTTTGGTCTTCCAAATTGGCATTAGTCCTAAGGTATTGGTGAGAAGGGTTTCAGAGTTTGCCAGGCTGAGATTGTATTAGTCATCCTAAAGGTATAAATGGATTGTTAATAGATCTGTCTGATTTTCTCCATGTCAAATTTTGCAGTGGGTGCAATTAACTGGGTGATTTGTAAGTTGATTTTAAAGACACTGAGTTATCTCTATAGCATAGGATTGGAGTCAAATTCAAATATCAGCTGGGATGATAGGTTTCCTGCCTTGAGTAGGAAGAACGTGAATAAACTAATTGGGTTTCAGTGACTTTTCTTGTGTTAGCCTACAGATTATTGGTATTATTAAATTCACTTTCCCTAAATGACATTGATATTTGAATTCATGATCTCGGAATTGTTTGTGCAGCCATTACGCTACTGTACTGGGAAAAGCCTATTCTTTTTTTTTCCTTTTATCACTTTTCAGTCAAATGATTCATATTGACTGTTAATGTAAGCATTTTTACATTCTATAGTTTATAATTGTCACGAGGAAAAAATAAAGTAACCTGTTAGTTCCATTTAATTGATCGTGGCTTTAAAAATGATGAAAAGAGATTACTGATTTGAAACATTTTGGGCCTGATTCTCCCATTGCGACCTGCAACTTTTCTGTCCAGTCGGGAGTTGTGCGTGTTAGAACATAGAACATAGAACATTACAGCACAGAACAGGCCCTTCGGCCTTTGATGTTGCGCCGACCAATATAAAAAGCAATGCCCCTCCAAACTAAACCATTCCCTTCTCTTCCATATACTTATCAACTAACCTCTTAAACGCCACCAAACTTGGCGCATCTACAACTGCTGCAGGCAGGGCATTCCACTCCCTAACCACCCTTTGGGTAAAGAACCTGCCTCTGATATCCGTCCTATAACTATCACCCCTTAATTTAAAGCTGTGTCCCCTCGTGCTAGCTTTTCCCATCCTAGGAAAAAGGCTATCACTGTCCACCCTATCTAAACCTCTAATCATCTTATATGTTTCGATTAGGTCCCCTCTTAGCCGCCTCCTTTCTAACGAAAACAACCTCAAATCCCTCAGCCTCTCTTCATAAGACCTGCCCTCCATACCAGGCAACATCCTGGTAAACCTCCTCTGTACCCTCTCCAATGCCTCCACATCTTTCTTATAATGTGGGGACCAGAACTGCACACAATACTCCAAGTGCGGCCGCACTAGAGTTTTGTACAGTTGCAACATGACGTTGCGGCTCCGAAATTCAATCCCTCTACCAATAAAAGCCAAGACTCCATATGCCTTCCTAACAACCTTCTCGACCTGACTGCCTACTTTCAGGGATCTATGCACATACACACCAAGATCCCTCTGTTCATCTAGACTACTAAGAATCCTACCATTTGCCCTATACTCTACACATTTATTATTTCTGCCATAGTGCATTACCTCACACTTTTCCACATTAAACTCCATTTGCCACCTCTCGGCCCAGCTCTGCAACTTGTCCAAGTCCCTCTGCAAACTATAACACCCCTCTTCACTATCTACCACTCCACCGACTTTAGTGTCATCTGCAAATTTACTAATCCATCCTTCAATACCCTCATCCAGATCATTTATAAAAATTACAAACAGCAGGGGCCCCAAAACAGACCCCTGAGGTACACCACTTGTCACCGAACTCCAAGATGAATATCTCCCATCAACCACCACCCTCTGTCTTCTATCTGCTAGCCAATTCCTAACCCAATTAGCTAAATCACCCTCTATCCCATACATCTGCATTTTCTGCAGAAGTCTTCCATGGGCCACCTTATCAAACGCCTTACTAAAGTCCATATATACCACATCAACCGCCTTACCCCCATCCACCTCCTTAGTCACTTTTTCAAAAAACTCAATGAGGTTAGTAAGGCACGACCTACCCTTCACAAAACCATGCTGACTATCTCCAATCAATTCATTACTCTCTAAATAACTATAAATCCTATCCCTAATTATTCTCTCCAATACTTTGCCCACAACAGAAGTAAGACTCACTGGCCTATAATTCCCTGGAAGGTCTCTCTTCCCCTTCTTGAACAACGGGACCACATTCGCTATCCTCCAGTCCTCCGGAACCACACCCGTAACCAACGACGACCTGAAGATCAGAGCCAGAGGCTCTGCAATCTCCTCTCTTGCCTCCCAGAGAATCCTAGGGTAAATCCCGTCCGGCCCAGGGGACTTATCCAACTTCAAACCCTCGAGAATATCTAGCACATCCTCCCTATCTACTTCGATACCTTCCAGTTTGCTACCCTGCACCTCAGTGTTCTCCATAACTACATTTACATCACCCTGCGTGAATACCGAAGAGAAATATTTATTCAGTACCTCTCCAATCTCCTCAGGCTCCACGCACAACTTCCCACTGCTGTCTATGACTGGCCCTAATCTTGCCCTAACCAATCTTCTATTCTTAACATATCTAAAGAAAGGATTAGGAGAATCCTAAAGCTATCAGCCAAAGTCTTCTCGTGTCCTCTCTTCGCTCTCCTCAATTCACTCTTTAGCTCCCTCCTGGCTAATCTATAGCTATCCATTGCACTAACCGAGCCTTCAAGCCTCATCCTGACATAAGCCTCCTTTTTCCTTTTAACCAGCAAATCAACTTTTTTCGTACACCAAGGTTCTCTTACTCGACCATTTCCTCCTTGCCTGACAGGGACATACTTATCAAGGACTCGCAGCAGCTGCTCCTTGAATAAGCTCCACATTCCAGATGTTCCCAGTCCCTGTAGTTTCCTAGTCCAATCTATGCACCCTAATTCTCTCCTGATGGCCTCATAATTACCCTTCCCCCAGCTATAACTACTGCCCCCAGCTTCATGCCTATCCCTATCCATCACTAAGGTGAACGTAACCGAATTGTGGTCACTATCACCAAAATGTTCACCAACTTCCAAGCCTAACACCTGGTCTGGCTCATTGCCCAGCACCAAATCCAATGTAGCCTCACCTCTAGTTGGCCTATCTACATACTGAGTCAAAAAACCTTCCTGCACACTTTGTACGAAAACTGACCCCTCTAACGAGCTAGAGCTATAGCTATTCCAATCAATATTAGTAAAGTTAAAGTCCCCCATAACAATTACCCTATTACTTTCACTCCTGACCAGAATTGACTTTGCAATCCTTTCCTCTACCTCTCTAGAACTTTTAGGAGGTCTATAAAAGACTCCCAACAGGGTGACCTCTCCTTTCCTGTTTCTAATCTCAGCCCATACTACCTCAACAGACAAGTCCTCATCAAACTTCTTCTCTGTCACTGTGATACAGTCTTTGACTAATAATGCCACTCCTCCCCCCCTTCTACCTCCTTCTCTACTCCGACTAAAGCATTTGAACCCCGGAACCTGCAACATCCATTCTTGTCCCTGCTCTACCCAAGTCTCTGAAATGGCCACAACATCGAAGTTCCAGGTACTGGTCCAAGCTGCAAGTTCCTCCCCTTATTGCGAATACTCCTTGCATTAAAGTATACGCATTTCAAACCATGCCCTACCCCACCCGTATGCTGCTGTGTTTTACAGCTTTCCTCTATGACCCCCTTACTCTCATCCCTCTTAGCACCCCAACTACTTAGGATCCCACCCCCCTCCCGAATCAGTTTAAAGCCCCCTGCATAGCCTTAGCAAATTTTCCCCCCAAGATATTAGTTCCCCTCTGGTTCAGGTGTAGACCATCTCTCTTGTAGAGGTCCCACCTATCCCAGAATGAGTCCCAATTGTTCAGGAACCTGAACCCCTCCCTCCTGCACCATCCCCGCAGCCACGAGTTCAAACATTCCCCCTCTCTATTCTTCTCCAAACTATCCCTTGGCACAGGCAAGAGTCCAGAGATAACCACTCTGCCAGTTTTGGCCCTAAGCTTCCACCCCAACTCCATAAATTTCTGTTTAATATCCCCTTCCCTCGTCCTTCCTATATCATGTGTCCCTACATGTTGGCTGTTTCGGTTCCCTGTGAGTGTTTGCGACCCATACACATCTCCCAACTGCCAGGAGCAAAGAAAATTACATGACAGGAACAGACCCTTCAGCCCTCCTGCACTGACCATGTTCCCTGACTGAACTAAAATCCCCTATTCTTCCAGGGATCATATCCCTCTATTCCCATCTCATTCATATGTTTCTCAAGATGTCCCTTAAGTCACTACCGTATCCGTTCCACTACCAGCACTGGAAACGAGTTCCAGGTATCCACTACTGTGTAAAAAAAAAAAAACTGCCCAGTACATCTCTTTTAAACCTTGTCCCTCACATCTTAAAACCTGTGCCCCCTGGTAATTGACTCTTCCACCCTGGGAAAATCTTATAACAATCCACACTGTCCATGCATCTCATAATCTTGTAGATTTTTATCAGGCAGCCTCTCAACCTCCGTTGTTCCAGTGAGAACAAACCAAGTTTCTTCAATCTCTCCTCATAGCTAATGCCTCCATACCCGGTAAATCTTTTCTGTACCTTCCCCAAAGCCTCCACATCCTTCTGGTAGTGAGGCGACCAGAATCGAACATTATATTCCAAGTGCGGCCTAATTAAGATTCTATAAATCTGCAATGTGACTTGCCAATTTTTAAACTCAATGCCCCTGTCGATGAAAACACACAAACCGTGTGCCTTTTTGATTATGTTCTCCACCTGCATTGCCACTTCCAGTGACATATTATGTACCTGTACATCCAGATCCCTTTGCCTATCAATATATGCACAGAAAACTGGCAGGAAGTGAGGTAAGTCATTTGAAAATGTTTTACATATATATGAAAATGTTTTAAGTGTGATTGTCAGGTCCAGTAGCATCTCCCAACCCACCAGGAGTACTTTGCTACAGCAGGGCACAGTGTAGCTCCCCACTTTGGGGGAACTAGTGGGAGACCCTGCTGGAGTGAAGGGGAGGCCTCCATGGGATCGGGCTGCAGGGTGGTGGTGCTCCTGGGCATTGGCACCCTGGCAATGTCCAATGGGCAAAGTGCCTATGTCTAAGGGGCACCTTGGTACTGTCTGGACAGTACCAAGGAGGCTGGGCCTAGGGACGATGGGTAGAGAGTCCTGCTGCCATTCTGCATGAGGATTGGTCTGGCCTGGAGGGAGGCCAGTGATTGGGAATGCAGGAGAGGGTGAGTGTGATGGCTGGAGGGACAGGCTGCAGGCATCCTGGGCTGGCCATCTTAATCGCTGCCCAGCAAATGGGGAAACAGCCAGGTTGGGAATTTGCGCAGTGTTCTAGAGCTGTCAGACTCCATGAATAGGTCCCACCCTCTGGGATTTTAATGATATTTACGATTCTGACCTCTGCAGTGCACAGTGGGTGGAGATTCAGGTCTGAAGTCATGATCTAGAACAGTTTTCCCACCAATTCAGCACTTTTGGTAGAATTGCCCACTATAGTACGAAAATAGTAATTGATCAGAATATTTATATAAACAGCAACCCACATACTTTGGTTTTGAATTAGCTAAAATTAAGTTTGGAAGCTAGCTGTATTTTAGTGGACTTCACCTAAACTTGCCTAACCAATGCAGAGCAGTAGTCAACATAATGTTGAGCTAAACAGCCAAATAGTAAAATAAAATAATATAAGCAAGGAATGCAAGTCACAATAACTTCATTGCAGTGTTAATGTAAGTATACTTGTGACACTAATAAAGTAAACTTAATGTACAGTTCTTTAGTCTGACTTCATCTTGATTGCACTATCCAGTTCTAGTCAGGTACATATATGTGTGTGTGTGTATATACATATTTGTATCAAAAATGACCAAAATGAGATTAAGGTAGCCTTGAAAGGAAAATTGAAAGCATTATTGATGTAACATTGCATAGCTATAAAGCAATAAAAGGGGTTTGGCATCCAGTTTAGTTTTCATGAACCAACCTAAGACTCTTCAAAAAAATAAAGTACTGTATGCTGCAGGATACAGAATAACAGTTGCATTTCTGTGTCATTTTATTAAATGTGTTAAGATGCTTAACACCTTAACATACTGAATTACTATTGAAGTGCAGTAACTATTGCAATATATTAAATGCAGCAGCCATTGTGTGCCAGCAGTATTTCAAACAGCGATCAAGATGGATGACTTGTTTTCTGTTTGTGTTAGCAGTTAAGAAAGCAATACTAATAAACAGTTCCACGATCTTTTATTTTAAGTGGACATTACTATGTAATTTGGATCAATATATATGGTTAAGTCAGTATGAGAATGCTCTTATCTATGCTTCATCGTATAATCTATTCACTTTTTAAATACCTGATTTCTGTATTGCCAGATAATGTCATGATTAAAATTGGGGGCAGTTTCTCCCATGCTGTGTGCAGCGGGCCCGGAGATTTCAGCAGGGCTGGATTAGTGTGATCTGCGCTGGCTGTCCGGCTCCGGCTTGGGCAGTGCCAGCCTGTGCCCCAGCACTGCCCAAGGGGCAAAGTGCCCAGCCCAGGGGCACCTTGGCACTTCCCATTGAGCATAGGGCATTGTTTGCATTGAGCATACAAAGGGGTAGGGCCTAGGGGATTATGCAATGCAGGATAAAGGCATTCACATTCTGACTTTTAGGTAGGGAGTGGGCCTGATGGGGGCGGGGCCTGGTGGGGTTGGGGAGATCCCAGCTCCACTGTGCAGATAGGATTGATGGGGGAAGGAGACAGATACCGGTTGGGGAGACTGGGGGATGTTTGGATTGGGGTGTGGGGGGTGCTGTGGGGTGTCATGGCGGGGTCCAGACTTGGTTGGGGGTTGTGCAGCAGTTGGGCCATGATGGGGGTTGCCGGCTGGCAATGCAGGGGTCGCAGGTCTGGCCAACGATTGAGGCAGCCGACAGACAAAGGTCACTGTGCTTGCGCCAATCTTGGTGCCGACAAATCGAAGCATGCGCATTGGCCTGCTCAGTGCTATGCTGCCGGCCTCACTCACTGATTTTTAGTGTGATTGCACAGAGTGTGGGAGATTCATTTTGATACTCTTGCTGAAAAAAAGTCATTTCCTTCACTTTTCATGTAAATTCAGCACTTAAAATCTTTTGAAGAATTGCCCAATTCAATAAATCCCAAGATTTATTCTTCATCGTGTGTGAACATACTTCAATTTGTTAAGTTTTTATTGATATGTATAAATGTGTATATTTGTATATGTAGTCCAATCTTCAAATGAATAACTACAAACCAGAAGTTGGATGACAAAAGATGTACTTCATATCATTTAATCGAACTCTTTAACATTGATGCTGTCTATTTGCCTCCTACTTACCTAGCTCAAATAATCTATCCAACCAAATAGAACTTATTTCCTTCATCGTTTTAATGACTTTAACAATATTGTCTTCAAGTCTGAAGTTCTTGGTTGTCATCAGCTGTAAAGGATTTTGGGATATCCTGGCTAAATATGAATTCTTTCTTTCATTAATGTTGTCTGGGGAGGGTAGAAGGGTGGTGGGAAGCTAAGGGTTGAATGCAAGGGAGCATTGTGGAACAGGTTCTTAAGCCTACAAGCTTTAAACCAGCTATCATTATGGTATCTCTTCTTTAGAAACTTTTGTTAGTATGTACATAGGTATCCCACGCTATCAAAGATTTTCCATAAATGTGGTATTTTAAATTTTACATTTAAAGGCTCTAGTGATGTATTCTAACACCGTGGGCTGGATTCCCCACTCCCAGCTCACGTTGTGTGCTGTAACATCAGGGGTGACTTGGCAGTGGCCGATTTGCATTCTCGCGTTCTGTTGGGGGATCAAGTGGAAAATCCAGCCTCTTGTTCATTTTCTCTCCTGTCTATTGATACTAACACAAACTTTCAGTGAAGTAAGATGCTTTCTCCATTTCAACAGCCTTAAGCATGTCACTTTGCATAACTCAAGAAAACAATCGCAAGTGTTGAAATATTTTAGCAGTTCAAAGCAACTGAATAGTGCAGTGAGTCGGTATTAATGTCATTTTGACTTTCAGACCTATTTTGTACCCAGCTTTACTGATTAATTGCAATTTCCCCCTCTTTCTTTGTGATATGCAACATGGAACGGACAATTTCAATTTATATCTTTTTAAGGTATCAGAAGTAATACTGTAGCATAATTTTATCAGCATAAATTAAATTTTGGTAATTCTATTGACAGGAACTTGATCAGTTGACTCCTGGAATGCCAGCTACTCCAAAACCTGGTCAGGGTAAGTTTTAAATACACAAAGTTTGCAGTATAGTCTTGACTGTGAGTCCACAAACACACTTTGTTTTGTTTATAGAATGCAACAAAAACATTAATCAAATGGGGCATAAAGTTGAGAAAGAAAGACGAGGGGTGCGATCATACCAGCTGTTCATGCCATACTCCGCTGCAGCAAGCTCGAAGACCTTGGTGCCCAGCCAAATATGTTCAGTGCAGCAGGATGGAAAAGTCCCACTTGCTGTAACATTCAACCAAGCTCTTCGATTTTTAAAAAAATCATTGTGGATGAGATTTTTACCTTGTGCAAGAGCATGTACCATCCAATGTCAGCAGTGATCTATTTTACTAAATGCTGATTGTTGAACACTGATTATCCCCATCTCAGTTCATCTGCTACTGAAACTGTTGTCTATGGCTTTGTTATCTCAATGTTTGACTATTCCACTGCTCTGCTGGCCAGCTTCCATCTTTCACTCTCCATAACTTTGAACTCAACTAAAACGCTGCTGCCCATATTCTAACATGTGCCAAGTCCTTATGCTGACTGACTTACAGGGGCTCTGGTTTATCCCATCTTAATTTTAAAGTTTTCATATTTTCAACTTTATTATCAAATTCCTCCTTAACCTTGCCCTTCCCTATATCTGTAACCTCCTCCAGCCTTAAATCCCAATGGGATTTCTCTGCTTCTCCAATTCTGGCCTTTTCTGCCACCCTTATTTTACTTGATCCATCATTGACAGCTGTACCTTCAACTACATCAGTCCTAAGCTTTTTCATAGAATCTCTATAGTACAGAAAGAAGCCATTCAGCCCATTGAGTCTGTACCAACCACATTCCATGTAGGCCTTATTCCCGTAACCCTTATTAACATTACTAATCCCCCTGACATTAAGGTGCAATTTAATATGGCCAATCAATCTAATCCACACAACTTTAGACTGTGGGAGGAAAACGGAACACCTGATAGAAACCCACATAAACATGGGACGAACATGCAGACTCCACACAGACAGTGACCCGAGGCCTGAATTGAATCTGGGTCCCTAGTGCTGTGAGGCAGCAGTGCTAACCACTGTGGCACCCTTCCTAAACTCTCCACCTATCCCTTTTTTAAGATACTCCTAAAACCTATCTCTTTGACTAAATTAAATGCAAAATACTGCAGATAAATGCACAATACTGCTCTGATGAAAGGTCATCCAGACTCAAAACATTGGCTGTATTGTCTCTCCATGGATGCTGTCATACCTGCTGAGATTTTCCAGCATTTTTCTCTCTTTGACTAAGTGTTTGTCATTTGTCCTAATGTCTCCTCATGTTTCTCAGTATAAAATATTCTTTGATAGCTCTCCTGTGTAGTGCCTCAGGGATGTTTTACTTTATGGGGGTGATCTTAAGTCCACACTCGCTATCTGTGAGAATGCCAACAGGATCTTGAAATCCAGAAGTTGCAGTTCTTAGCGGTGAGTTCACAACTTTGGATCTTCCCCGCCCCTCAGGTTCACACCCATAATGGTGTAAACTTGCTTTAAATGTATTTGAATGTATTTAAAACCTAACCCTCCGCCCCGCCATAGATATTGAGTCTCACCATCATGTCGGCAGTGTACAACAGATTCACACAGATGTGAGCTGTCTTGGGGGTGTCTCTGGGGATACAAAGGTAAGTCTAGCACCTGGGGGAGAGGGTCATGGCCAGACAGTGGCCTGGTAATGCCCCCATGATGCAATGCCAGCCTGTGCCAAGGAGTGGGTCCCTGTGGGAGCCTGATGGGGTGGAGGGATTTATTTAGATGCCATGAGCGAATAAAGGAGCTAGGGATGCCAACAATGGCCTTTGTGAAGGAGGAGGAATGCTGGCTAGACTGTTGGAGGAGAAAGGGCTGATGATCTTGTGGGGCAGGGGTGGTACATCTCTGATCGGTTACAGGAAAGACAGCTGCTGAGACCTCCATGGTGCACTGGAAGTTTGATCAAGTTATGATCATGGCACCCTTTAAAGATGGCACACCACTCTCTCTGCAGCCAGATTTTGCCATTGTGTTGAGGCACACTACCCCGCCCACAACCTCTATATGAAGACATAAAACACATCCTTTTATTGGCCTGAGTGTCAAAAGATCCAAGAGAAAACCAGCAAAAACACGCCAATTTTTTTGTCAGAAACAACGTTGTCTTTTTTTAAGATTTAGCCCTATGTTACTATATGACTATAAGTAGCTATTGAAAGGACAGTCGTTGCTCACAGTGCTGTTTGGTACGTCTCTACTTCTTTGATCTGTTTCATTTTGTATTCTAATTTTTTTTTGTCTTGCTGGTTGATTGTTTTTTGGTTTACAGAAAAAGTATATATGCACTACACATTCTTATGAATAGAAATCTGGGCATATCAGTTTTTAAATTTTTAAAAAAATCCATTCTTTCAATTTACGCAATATGTCACGATTTAAGAAAATTTCTATGAATGATTGTGTTCATTAAACAGTTTATAAATTAGTCAGAAGCAATGTTATTTATTGTTGCTGTAACCTAATTCGTGACATTGAATATAAACAAGAGTTATAGTCAGAAGTGTTCCAAAATTTAGCATTTGACTTTTGAATTTGAAAGACGTCTATAAAGTAATTATTTGAACTTGTTTGTACCCTATAAAATGTGTATCCTGTCTTCTAGATAATATCATAATTAAAATAGCCCCTTCTCTTAAGTTATACTGATCCAGGGTACAAAGGGGAAAACTAAGGCACAAATATAAGAAAAGGATACCAGGAAGATGTTGGACTGATTTTTGGTAAACTAACCTGATTTTTGTACCTTGACTGAACTAGAGCCTTTCATTTATATGATGCCTCTTGTGTCCTCAATATTCTAATATGATTAATTACTTTAGAGACTTAATCAATCTTTTAATCAAATTAAACCACCAAGACTTGTTAACAGGCAGGCTTCAAAACCAGTCATGTAACCCCCTTAATTTTACCTTAAAGAGAGCCCCAAAACATAATCCAAAACTTCATGAACAAAACAGGTTGAACGTTCAATAGAATGAAGATGGAATCCAAGATCAATGTCTTTTTGCATATACATTCTGCCAGTGAAGGAATTGAAGATGGGGCTTTACTTATAACAAGATTTGCAGGGAATCGTTTATTGTACAGCATATAGTCTAGTTACTCAATGAAACAGAAAAACTAGCAAAGTGTATTTAGAGTCTATTTGAAAACAATCTGGATGAGCAGCATCAAGTGAAACTCATGAACGAAACTACTGTAACGTTTCCTGATAAAAGTAGATTGATTTCTCCAGCAAAACGCAGTGAATGGAGAATAGTTTCATATCACAATTCATGGGTGGAAAATCAATCCTAATTGCTTCTGACAGTGTAGTCTTCAAGCGTGACATATGGGGAAATTGACCAATCATCTCCATTCTTGCTGGGAAAAGTGGGCATCACTATAATGCAGCCCTGTTTTTCAACAGAATGATAGTTCCCTCATGTATTAGTTCACACTGTTTGAATTAGAATTAAATTATTTCTCACATACAGTTTCTTCCTCTGTCTTACGTTATAAGCCCTGCTACGCTTTTATTGCCCACCGGCAGGTCTCTTAATGTTTTTTCAGGCTTTAGTTTGGAAAAAGGCACCAAAGGCTTGTCAAGTAGCTTACATTGAGGAGTGTGAATTTATTTTACTTCACACAATATATTCCAATGGCTTTATGGCCAAAAGCAGCCCAATTGATGTGAGGATTTATAGACTCCAAACCTATGGGACAATACAACCGTGATTACAGTTGTTTATTAAAAACAAAATAATTTCATTTTTCTTCTTTATTCCATTTATCCAGATGTTCACCTTCAATTGGTAGGAGAAATTATTAGAATGTTTAGTTACTCACATGATTACAATGGATCCATATTTCCTGGAATGGAATGATTTATGTTGTAACATACCAAAAAAGGAAAACCTCAATTTTAGTATTTTCATGCCTTTGGGCATATCCTTCTAAATGTCTCTTTCCCCTCCATGCATTGCAATCCTTTAAAAATTTTGTGTTCCTCTAATCTAGTCTGTTGTACATCCCTCCCTCATATCATTCTACTTCCTTCACCCCACCATTGACACCTTTGGTCATAGAAGTACCAAACTCTGGAATTCCCAACACTAATCTTTGTCTTTCAACTTACTATAACTTGCACCGATCATTCTATTACTCGAAGATTTTCTGGGACACCATCATCCAATTCATTAATCAGTCAAGTTCATCTAGTCTACGACTGAGGCAAATGAAAATCTTGCTTTAACTAAAGGTTTGATTACTATTGTCTAGCATAATTAAATTATCCTTAAAAAAAAAGTGCAAATGTATAATCAAAGTAAGTAACCTTTGTAATTCCTAGTTTTACTCCTGAACGTTGTGAATTATGAGATATAAATTAGAGATACCTTCGCTTTGTATTACTTCCCAATTCATGCCCTCAATTGTCAATGGCAGAGGGAATTAATAGGTGAATGAAGAATGTTTAAATATATTTGTAGTCACCAAATCTTGATATCCATGTAACTACTAACTGTCATGAGCTGTGAATTCCACTAAATTGATTTAATAACGTAGCTAGTAAATTAATTAACCATTGATTTAGCATAGAACTTTTGAATAACATTTTTAAAACCATGCAATCATTGCTTTAGGTTCAAATCTGAAGTGAATTTCCATCCAAAACTGGTGACCAAAGCATGGTGATTAATCTCACGGAAATAGCTGTAAAGGGAAGAACTGACCAAAAGAAATAAGATTATCTGACTGTACATTAATTATTTAAGATTATTTATAAAATAGTTGGTCATTAATACATTATTGAATTGGTTTTATAATTTAGAAAATTATTAAACTAGAAAGCATGCATTTAATGGACCTAATTGTAAAAGCCGTAAATAAGGAATACACAAATGAACATTTTTGGATGACAGCATTTACGTTAAGTAAACATAAGTTGAATTCTGGTGATAAAACTAAACAAGCAAGAAGCTTTCTGAATTAGTTTCTTAATTTGAATCTTAGCTGGTAAACAGATAGATACCTGGATTGCACTGTTTTCAATTAAGAGTAAATTAGTCTTTTTTTCTCTCTAGAACTTCGCCAGAGGACATCAACTCAGAGAGGTCAAGTTCCATCCACCCCACAGGATCTCAAGCAGGGAAATCTACGAGCTCCGCAGACTGCCACACCTGCTGTACAACTTAGCACCTCAGCTCCTGGTGGGCCACCAGAAAAGTCTTTTCTATCAGTTTCACATACACCTGTACTTGCAAGGCGGGCGATGTCTCCAGCTACCTCTCTGCCTGGAATGGGTAAACATAGCTTCTGCCTTTAATCGTGACTTTTAATGCTACTCCAAATTATCAATAAAACAGATAATTTTCTTTGTAAATGAAAGACATTTTATTTTCTACATTTTCGGAGCCAGCGAGCCGATAAATGAAACTTCCATATTTAATTAGCCATTAGTCATTCACAGCTGGCATCTCATCTCTCTAAAGTCCCTAACTAAGCTTATTAAAAAATTACAGCACTACTGTTAAATGGCAATAAAAGTTTGTCAGCAAAGCTTTCTGAGCTTATACAAAAATGTTGTCTGTTCTATGTAAGTTGGTTGTAAGCTGTTACTATTTTACTTATCAAATTCACCAATGGCATTTGTACTTTTCTCTCATGTTTTCTACATCATTCAACAGACCAAAAATCAATTAAATACAAAAATGTTGAACCACAGGGCTTCCATATGGTAGTAAATTAATAACCAGCAGGTATCTGAGAGCTTGCCAAGTTTTGTAAAAATGACCAGTCATCTTGCAATAATTACTCTTGATGTTTAATTATATTAATTACTGTTGGCCTGAGCAGCAGCAGAAAAAGTAATGCCTGTTTCAGGAGGATTGGAAGTCCTTAAGTTATTAATTTTGTGCTTCCTTCTGGCAAAAGTTCAAAGCAGCAGTAAGTTTGTTTGTATTTGTGCACTGTGCAGCCCCCTGAATGTAATAATTTATAAGTTGGTCTGAAAAAATGTTGATGACTATACCAGGTGACTGCTCTTTTTATGATGAAAACTTCCTGAATTTTAAAATAACAAATATTTTTCTCAGTTTGGATAAATGTAACAAGGTTATATTGTAGATTGGTCAACAATTAAATTTAGTAAAAGGTAGCTTAGAATTACTGTATGTTTTCCTCATTGTAATTTTTTTTAATTCCTTGGATTTTACCAATGGAATTCATGTCTGTTAGGCTAAAATTACACAAGTGTAGATAGCTCTTAAAGAATCTTAGTTTGTTGACTTGCATCAAATTAGCTACATTTCATGTTTTAATTAAATGACTTTATTGGTGCTCAGTGATATGTTTGAAATATTTTATATTATAATTTAATAGATTAAAAGTTTGTCTTTGAATGATGGCTTCTACCCAGTGTTTAACATAGAACATAGAACACTACAGCACAAACAGGCCCTTCAGCCCACACATCAAAACCTACCCAGCCATAGACCTATCTATAACCCCCAATCCCATTGGATTCCATATACTCATCCAGAAGTCTTTTAAAAGACCCCAGCGAGTTTACCTCGACCACCACCGACAGCAGCCGATTCCAAAAACTCACCACCCTCTGAGTGAAAAACTTTCCCCTAGCATTCCCTCTGTACTTGCTTCCCTGCACCTTAAATCTGTGCCCTCTCGTCGCAACCATTTCAGCCCTGGGAAATAGTCTCTGAGAGTCCACCTTATCTAATCCTCTCAACATCTTGTAAACCTCTATCAGGTCGCCTCTCAACCTTCGTCTCTCCAGGGAGAACAGTCCCAGCTCCCTCGACCTGTCTTCATAAGGCATGCCTCCCAATCCAGGCAACATCCTTGTAAATCTCCTCTGCACCCTTTCAATAGCTTCCACGTCCTTCCTATAGTGAGGCGACCAGAACTGCGCACAGTACTCCAAGTGTGGTCTGACAAGGGTCCTATAAAGCTGCAGCATTACCTCCTGACTCCTGAACTCAATCCCTCGATGAATGAAGGCCAGTACACCATAAGCTTTTTTAACCACATCCTCCACCTGGGAGGCCGATTTGAGAGTCTTATGGTCCTGGACCTGGACCCCAAGATCCCACTGCTCTTCCACACAGCTAAGACTCCTACCTTTGGTAGTGTACTCATTCATCCTGTTGGATCTGCCAAAATGGACCACAACACATTTATCCGCGTTGAAGTCCATCTGCCACTTCTCCGCCCAGTCTTGCATCCTGTCGATGTCCTGCTGCAACTTTTGACATCCCTCCAGACCATCCATAACACCACCGACCTTCGTGTCATCGGCGAACTTACTCACCCATCCCTCCACTTCCTCATCCAGGTCATTTATGAAAATGACAAACAGCAAGGGTCCTAGAACAGATCCCTGGGGCACTCCACTGGTGACCGACCTCCATGCAGAAAAAGAGCCATCCACAACCACCCTCTGCCTTCTGCAGGCAAGCCAGTTCTGGATCCACAAGGCCAAAGCCCCTTGGATCCCATGGCCTCCCACCTTCTCAAGAAGTCTTGCATGTGGGACCTTGTCAAATGCCTTGCTGAAGTCCATGTACATCACATCCACTGCTCTTCCTTCGTCAATGTGTTCAGTCACATTTTCGAAGAACTCAATTAAGCTCGTAAGGCACAACCTGCCTTTTACAAAACCATGCTGACTATTTCTAATCAACCTAAACTTCTCCAAATGCTCGTAAATCTTGTCCCTCAGAAGCCTCTCCATCAGCTTACCAACCACTGAGGTCAGACTCACCGGTCGGTAATTTCCAGGACTATCCCTGTTCCCTTTCTTGAAAATAGGGACCACATCCGCAATCCTCCAATCCTCCGGAACCTCTCCCGTCTCCATCGACGACGCAAAGATCATCGCCAGGGGCTCTGCAATGACATCCCTCACCTCCCACAATAACCTGGGGTACATCCCATCTGGTCCCGGAGACTTGTCTATCTTGATAGCATTTAAAAGTTCTAACACATCCGCTTCCTTAATATCTACATACTCAATCTTTTCAGTCTGCCGCAAACTTGTAGTGCATCCTCCCAGATCACTTTCCACCGTGAATACTGAGGCAAAGTACTCATTAAGCACCTCTGCCATTTCTTCCGGTTCCATACAGACTTTTCCCCCTTCACCTTTTATAGGTCCTATCCCTTCTCTTCTCATCCTTTTACTTTTCACATATTTGTAGAAGGCCTTGGGATTCTCCTTAATCCTACCAGCCAAGGCCTTCTCATGACATGAGGGATGTCAGAAGGAGAGCCTTCTGGCTCTCCTAATTTCCTTTTTAAGCTCTCTTCTATAAGCCTTATATTTCTCTAGATCCCCAACATCTCCTAGCTCTTTGAACCTTTTATACACCTTTCTTTTCTTCCTGACTAGGTTCACCACAGTTTAACTTTTATATTTTTTGATTAACAGGTCTTCATCCTCCTGGTCCACCCCTAGCAAGACCAATCCTTCCTCGTGATCGCGGAGCTGTTGATCGAGTTATTGAATACTTAGTTGGTGATGGCCCGCAGAACAGGTGAAGTTGGATAAAATTAGTTGAGGTTCTGTATGAAATCGGTAAGGTGATATATTAGTACATAAAGTAGGGATTGCAATATCTAGCAATAGCTAGATACATATTTGGATGAATTCAACTCAGGGTTGCTCAACATACTGAAATTATTCTCGAGTCTTCAAGGTTCGTTAATTGTGGCTTCTTAATGCTCATACTTCATTTTTAATCTTCACAGATACGCACTTATTTGTCAGCAATGCTTTTCGCATAATGGAATGGCCTTGAAAGAAGAATTTGAATATATTGGTAAGAATTATTGCAATGAACTGAAAATTATATGGAGATTAAATGCAAATTAGGGGATAAATGTTTGACCTTGTAGAATGAGTACTTTTGCTTTAGATAAAAAGTTGAAAGGATAAACTGTTTTGTACTGATTTTGTTTCTAACACTTTCTGATATACTCAGTTAGTTGGGTATATTATTGCCTTTTTGAGGATAAAATTGAATCTGTCTCTGACAACTTGTACAAAATTTTCAGGGAAGGGAGGAAAGAAATTATGCTTTTTGTATAGCATGCTTTTGATCGTCTTCCCCTCATCCTTCTGGTTGATGATCTGTGGATGTTGTAGACAATGACAGCAATCACTTGCTCTGTTGAAATCTGTGCTGTTGTTTGTTTTTCTCCATGAGCCACATATTCTGACCTCATTCTCTAGCTTGCTTCCCATATCCATTTTTTAATACCCTTTTCCCAAACCATTATCTAATTTCCTTTTGGAATAATTTATGAGCTGTACTTCATCAAATGTTTTTGGTAGCAAATTCCACATTTTAACCACCCTCTGTGTAAAAAAAAAAACTATTTTTCTATCCATTTTAATTTTTTTATGATTATCTTACATTTGTGTTTGCCCTCTAATGTATTTTCCATTCTCAGCACAGTAACGGTCTCTGATGTTACGCCTGTTCATTCCATCACATCGTCTGGCGGCATTCTTCTTTGTATGTTTCCTGATCCATTGTAAACAACTTTTCCAGACAAGTAATCTCAAAAACTTTCCTTGTGACTCATGAAAAATATGATCACTGTAGGTCAGTCTTCACATTGTGTTTATAATTACTATTCTTCAACCTTTTTACATTTGCTGTTGGAATGTGAATTTTTTGATAAGGCCAGCTTTTATTCTCCATCCCTAATTTACTTTGGAGAAGCTAGAACCACTGCAACCTGTGTAGTGAAGATATTCCACAATGTTGTTGGGAGAGGAGTTCCAGAATTTTGACCCAGTGACAATGAAGGAAAGGTGACATTTATCCAAATCAAGTGTGACTTGAACAGGAACTTACAAATGGAAGTGTTCCCATTTGCTTGCTACCCTTATCGTTCATGGCATTGAAGGTCACTGGCTTGGAAAGTGCTGTCAAAGGAAACCTCGTCAAATTGCTGCAGCACATCTTGTATACATGCAGCCTTAGTGTGCTGGTGGTGGCTGGGTAGCCAATCAAGTAGACTGCTTTATTCTGAATGGTGCTGATCTTCTTGAATGTGTTCCAACTTGTGGACACTACTTCGCTATACTTCTGATTAGTGGCTTATAGATGGCAGAAAGACTTTGGGGAATTATAAGGTGAGTTAATCAAATTAGAATTTCCAGCTTGTAGGTCGTTAGATACGTGCTGGTCCAGTTAAGTTTCTAGTCAATGGTGGTTAGACTCTTCCTTTTGGATATGGTCAGTGCCTGGCACTTGTGTGACACAGAAGTTACTTGTTACCTATTTATCAAAGCCAGAATGTTGTCCAGTCTGACATGTGAATGTGGACTGCTTCATTATTTGAGGAATTTGTGAAACACTGAAATCATCAGTGAACATTCCTCCTTCTGACCTTATGATAGAGGAAATGTCATTGATGAAATAGCTGAAGATGACCGGGTTGAGGAAATTTTGCAGTGATTTCCTGGGGCTGAGATGGTTTGGTCTCTAACAACCACAGCCATCTTCCTTTATTGCCGTACATGTTAACCAGTATCATGCATTTTCCCAGTAACTTTAATTTTCTAGGGTTGCTTGATGCTATACACACTGACATCAAGTGCAATCATCTTACTGTGTTTCTGGCATTTAGCTCTTTTGACCATGTTTAGATTAGGGCTTTAATGAGAACACCTTCTGTCATTTTTCAGCTTATGCTTGTAGTATCATTCCCCGCTAGAATTTAAATTGTTTTTTAACTTTTCTGTTTTCATGGGATGTAGATGTTGCTGGATTTGTCAGCTATCCTTAATTGCCGTTGAACTGAGTGGATTCCTGGACTTAGTCAGATGGCAGTAAGGAGTCAGACCACACTGCTGGTGGATCACATGTGAGCCAGATCACACATGAATGTCAGATTTCCTTCTGTAAAGTGCATCAGATAGGTTTTTATGGTCGTCATGTCATCATTAATGAAACAAGCTTTTAATTCCAGATTTTATTAATTGAATTTAAACTCCATCAGTTGCTGTGGTGAGATTTGAACTCATGCTCTCAGGGCATCAACCTGAGCCTCAGGATTACCATTCCAGTGACAATATAGCTACTTCATGGTCTCCCCCAGTGCTTAATTTGTTAGTGTCTGACCTTCCCATCTGTTCATTGCTGTAGATTGACTTTGTTGAGGCACTCCACTTACACATTTGAATTTTAACATTCCTCTGGAATTCCATGTTATTCCAAGTTTCATCACATTTTGTAAGATACCATTTCCCTGCGTCAGTCAAGTGCCAGATTAATGATGGCAGGATGACAGTGATTAGTGCTGCTGCCTCTCAGTGCCAGAGACCCAGGTTTGATTTCAGCCTTTGGTAACTGTCTTTGTAGAGTTTGCATGTTCTCTCTGTATCTGCACGAGTTTCCTCCTGCAGTCCAAAGATGGGCAGGTTAAATGGATTGGCCATTCTAAGTTGCCCTTTACTGCCCCAAGGTATCTAGGTTAGGGGGATTAACAGGGATAGAGCCTTAAGATGCTCTTTCGTAGAGTCAATGCAGTCTTGATGGACTGAATCGCACTGTAGGGATTCTTTGATTCTCTAATTAAGAATCAAATTATTTCTGTGCCAAAAAGTTTACCATTAACCATTATTTACACAACCTACCAAGTGACCCAGTATATTACCCTTTCATAACCTAAGCTGTCATTTCTATGCAGTTTTGAACAGTTAACTGCCCGTAACATTAAGCGCAGTGAATAGCACTGCTGTCTCTCAGCGCCAGGGACCCGTTTCAATTCCAGCCTCTGGTGACTGTATGGAGTTTGTACATTCTCCCCTTGTCTGCATGCGTTTCCTCCGGGTGCTTCTGTTTCCTCCCACAGTCCAAAGATTTGCAGGTTAGGTAGATTGGTCATGCTAAATTGTTCCTTAGTAGGGGGATTAGGCAGGGGGATTAGCAGGCTACATATGTGGGTTTATGGTATAGGTTTTGAGTGGGGTTGTTATTGCAGGCTTGATGGCTAAATGGCCTCCTACTGTACTGTGGGGATTCCATGATTCTATGTAACTTTTCATGCTGCATTCTCTATGGCAAAATCTTCACCAGTCAGAATCCACTTGCCAACTGATCAGCATGCTCTTCTCAGGCTGTATAAATTGTTATTTCCCCTATTAGTATGGTAATGTCTTATGAACTGTCCTGATGAGTGTAAGACTTTTTTTTTCAGCCATATTCTTGATTTGTGGTGAAAAAGCTAAACCTCGGTAGTACATCATTTATGACTTGGTTTGCTTCATGTTATTTCTGTGCTGGTGACTGTTTTTACATTTGATTGTTAGTTTATGAAGGAAATTTGGTCAGTATTATATACTGGCAATTCCTAGTTTGGGACTTTCTTCAGGTGTAGTGTTATACTAGGCAAAGACTCCCCTTTTTTTCCACTTGCTTGATGGTAACAGGGTTTTATTTTAATTATAAGGATGAATGTACTGATTCAGTGCATGTACTTAACTGTTCACGTGCTGATTTTAAAGAATTTAGTTACACAGGCATTTTCGCATTCAAATGAGTATTGTACTTAAAATCCATTCAGGTAAAGGCATCATCATACACATCCAAGCATACATTACAAAGTAGAGAGGTTAACTCTCTCTTTGTTTTTTCTCATTGAATCTTAGTTTGGCCAAGATATAAAGAGTTCACTGAGTCCTTTACTGTTATTCATGGCTGAGGCCGTTCCTAAGCAGTATTCCTTGCTCTTCTCCTGGAAGTTGAAGTTTTCTTCGGGATTTCTTTGTCTGCTTCCCATAGTCTGAAATTGGCAAGCAAAATTCAGCCTAGTTGTAAGAGAGTTAAATAGCCGTTTTGCTGCTGTGTTTCTTTCTAGACTACTCCAAAGCAAACTTGAGTTTTATATTAAAAGACATATCAACATTGTGATCCTCAACACATGATCTCACCATGATAGTTGAGCATTCCACAGAAGGTAATTGCTTAGCTTATTTCTGGATGACCTTGGCTATTGTGTTGAAGCCTTGGTGATTAATTTTTAATGCCCAACCATTACTTCTGAATGATTCATTCTTCCATGTGATCAGCTAGGAAGCAGAGCATCAATACTCCAAGTGGCCATTGTGTCTGCAGACTCTTGTCTTCAGTCTGATGGAAAAGAAAGGTTATGTGATGCAAATAGTGGTGATCATTTTAAATTGCAGTCTATCTTTGACTTGATTATTAACATCAGAAGGTGTGAAATTCTATAGGAGGGTTACCTGGATATCTCTATCTTGTAATCTACATGGAAAACTAAAGATTTGACCAACTTGCAGTTGTGGGCATGTCAGGTAATCTTTGGCAGCCATTTTAAGTCAGTGTCTTTGTTTTAATAGTTGAAACTGCTTTTTTTTCGTGCAAGCCCAGTGGGTGAAATAGATTTTAACATTTGAAATTAACATATCCCTATAACAGTAGTTGAATTAATGTTATTAGGAATTTAACAGTCCTACAGCTGGTTTTTGTTAGTTTGAATCTGCCTCTGCTTATCCTACTGTAACCTCATCAGTATCCCAAGGACAAATATGTACGCAATTCAGCTTTTTAAAATTAATTTTCTTTACCTATGCGATTAACTATTTATATACTAATACAAGATTAATTACAGATAATGTTTTTGAGCTTGAAAATTTCTGGATTTTTCAATCTCTTTTCCAATCACTCTCTCAAAATCTGCTGTAAGTGGTATTGAATACCACTTACCGCTTAGAAGCTGGCCACTTAGCCCAAATAGTTAGTGTAGAAATTATATTCCACACAGTCCAGCTCCTCCCCCATCCTCCTTCATATAATCCCGCAAATATTCCCTTTTCCTTTGTGTTTTTCTTTATCGAGCTGCTCCTTAAAATGCAGAGCTAGTCGCTTCATTTTAAAGTTTATTTATTAGTGTCACAAGTAAGCTTACTGTAATGAAATTGCTGTGAAAGTTTCCTAGGTGTTACACTTTGGAGCCTGTTTGGATAGACTAGGGGAGAATTTAGCATAACCAATGGACCTAACCAGCGTATCTTTTGGATTGAGAGGGGAAATCAGAACACCCTAAGGAAACCCACGCAGACGTGGGGAGAATGTGCAGACTTCGCACAGAAAGTTACTTCAGTTGTGAATCCAACCTGAGTCCCTGGTGCTGTGAAGCAGTAGTGCTAACCACTTTGCCACTGTGCTATCTATTTATTTCTTACGAAGTGTTCCACTTCTCTGAGTAAAGAAGCTTCTCTTTAGATTTCCTTGATTTAATAGTGATTTTCTTATATTTATGGCCCTTAGTTCTGGTCATGCCCACAGGTGAAAACATCTTTGTCTCTGTCAAGTGCTTTCATAATCTTAAAGATGTCTATCAAATCAGCTCCAGAGATAGAACTGCAGTCTGTTCAATATTTCCTAACGGGTATAAATTCTTGGTTCTAATATCCTTGTAAATTATTTTTGTACTTCCTGCAGTGTGGCTGTTGTCTTACTGTAACAGAGATTCTAAAACTCCACAGCACTTGCAAGTATGATCTAGGTCCTATACCAGTTTAACTTATCTGCTTTTTTACTTTCTTCTCCATAGAGATTAACTTTGTTTTCCTTTCTTGACTTAGTAGTCTGTGTTTCTGCTTGTGTGTTTTATATCTTTATCCTCTGCTCTTCACCGCATTTAAATACTTGCTTTCCAAGGAGTCTGTGACTTCCTTAATCTTCTTAGTAAAATATACCACATCATAATTATTTATACTGAAGGTCAAGTGCCAGTTACAAACCTGTTCTACAACTTTATTAATGCCTTCCTGTATTTTGTTGCTGTAATGTTCAGTATTTATTTCCCAACTTGGCATTATTTGCCAAATTGGAAGAAAATGACTGAGCAGTACAACAACAAGATTTAAAACAATTCCTGATTCCAAATTTGTTATATAAGTGATTACCCAGAGTTGCCCCAGCATTGATCCATGTGGAATACACTTCTGGCCTCTGGCCAACCTGCGTAACTACTTTTAACTCCTCAGCTTGCTATCCAGTTTGCAACAGAACCCCAGCTCCACATGGGACCTTTGTCATGAGTCAACCCCATTGCAAGAGTGGCCTAGTAACTCAGCTAGCCAAGACCTGAAGGACATAGCTACCAGGTGTGATAGAACCAGAACAATGCATAAATATACTTATTTTCTTCTCCTTGCACTACCTATTTTTGATGCATCAGCCTATGACAGTATTGATAGAAGTGATCACCTCAACCCTGAATGGCAGAGTTTCTGTATTAAAAGTTGGGAAAAATGAAACCATTTTTTCTGTTCCTTAGCTACCTAGTCAGTCTGTTCTCAGCCTCATGTCACATTTGATTCGGAGGTGAGATTCCTGACCTCATATTCACACCACCGCTAAGAACACCTATTTCCACCTCTAATTTCTCATTTTGCGCCCTCTCAGCTCATCTGTTGCTGAAACCCTCATTCATGTCTCTGCTCCCTCTGGACTTGACTATTCCAACACAGTTGGCTAGTCTCCTACTTTCTATCTGACATTATCCAAAACTCTGCTACTTTTGTCTTAATTTGCCTATTTATCTCCCACTCCTGCACTCGCTGATCTACATTGGCTCCTAGTCAGATCTTGGCTCAAGAACAGACAAAAAAGCTGAATTCCAGAAGGGAGGTGAGAGTGACTGTTCTTGAATTCAAGGCAGTGTTTGACATAGATGGAATTTGGGAGGAAAACTGCTGGGATCATACCTTGCATGAAGGAAGATGATTGTGGTTGTTGAAAGCCACATTTTCCTCTAACTCTTCACAATACAGAAGGAGGTCGTTAGGCCCATCAAGTCTGCACCAACAATAATCCCACCCATGTCCTATTCCCATAACCCCATACATTTGCTCTGCGGCACGGTGGCACAGTGCTTAGCACTGCTGCCTCTCAGCGCCAAGCTCCTGGGTTCAATTCCCAGCTTGGGTCACTGTGTGGAGTTTGCATGTTCACCCCGTGTCTGCGTAGGTTTTCTCTGGGCGCTCCGGTTTCCTCCCATAGTCTGATAGGTGTGCTGGTTAGGTGTATTGACCCGAACAGGCATCAGAGTGTGGTGACTAGGAGTAACTTCATTGCAGTGTTAATGTAAGTCTTATTTGTGACTAGCAAAAATAAACTTTACTGACCCCATACTCTAAGGGGCACCTTCACATGTCCAATTAAGCTAACCCACACATCTTTGGACTATGTAAGCAAAATGGAGCACCCAGAGGAAACTTGTGCAGATGCTGGGAGTATGTGCAAACTCCATACAGTCACCTGAGGCCAGAATTGAACTCTGGTCTTCGGGGTTGAGATAGTAGTGCTAATGACTGTGTGCCACCACATCCTATGATAACCAATTATAAGATGAAAGAATCTGACCATCTTGATATTCAGTGACATTAACATCACTGAATTCTCCCACTATCAACATATCATTGGCCAGGAACTTAACTTGAAATAGTGACTGTAGCTATAAAAATAGGGCAGAAGATCTGCATTCTTTAGTGAGTAACTCACCAGCTGACTCTGCAAGCCTTTCCACTATATACAAGGCATAAGTGAGGGGTGTGATAGAATGCAATCTAACTGCCTGGATACATGTCACTCCAACAAAACTCAAGAATCTCAACATGATTCAGAACAAAGCAACATCCAGCACTTTTAAGCTTCACCTCTTCCACCACCAATGCACCTTAGCTGCAGTATGTATTGCCTACAAGATACATTACAGCAGCTTGCCAAAGCTGCTTCAGCATCTCATCCTAAACATGTCATCTTCACTATCTAGAAGGACAAGGACAGCAGTCATTTGGGAACATCATCATCAAGTTCGCTTTAAAGCCACATATTGAAACTTGGAAATATATTGCCATTTTTCGTTGTAGCTGGCTCCAAATTCTGATATTCACTATCTAACAGCACCATGGGAATACCTTCACTCAGATTGCAGCAATTTTTAAAAGGCTACTCTTCCAATTTCTTGAGGGCAATTAGGATGGGTAATAATTATCAGTGACATCCATGTATTGTGAACAGGTTTTTAAAAATGCTGCTGTAATTTGGCAGGAGCCTCACATACATATCCTGAGGTTATTTCTTGGTTAAGTGCAGTGGAATTCTCCAGATGCTATTCACTGATTGACAGGTAATAGAATTTCTTAAGCATTATTGCCGTGACTTCCCAGCTCTGAACAGTGAGTGTTTGGTTATGCAATGCTTCAAACTGGCCTTTCGTAATGGTGTCAGAAATCTTATCTTCAATGTCTGCGTTGCTATTGTGAAATGTCAGTGCCTGCCATTCATATTAATGGTTAGGTGATGGCTAGCTCTGATATTAAAAGATCAAAAAGATTATAGAACAAAGTAATGGATGAAGTTGTGAAGAGCTCTCCATTTTTAAGTCCTTGGAGAGAATGAGTCTTCAACATTGTGATGCTTTAAAGATGATACGTAAACCAAATGGATGCAGTTCAGGGCAAGTTTGACCATAAAGAGATAAACTTAAATAGGCAAGAAAACTTTGATGGAATGAGATTGAAGGAAGACCTATTTTGTTTTTCCAGGAAATGTAGCATTATTTAAATACAGTAGGAAGCAACAGTAAACTGTAATTGCTGAGATGTCAAAACAGCTCTTCACTGTTGTATGCAGAAATCACTATTATGCTCGTTCTTTGAAATTCTGTCTCTATATGAAAATTTCTCTCCTTTGGTTCTCCACATACCTTTGTCCCAGTTGAAAGAATAATCAGTTCTATGCTGGAGTAGATGGAGTAAAGTGTATAGGGAATTAATTGAATTATAGGCAAGATAATAAAAATGTTGGTTATTCTGTCAGGTCTGGCAACTTCTCTGGAAAGAGAAGTAATTAATGCTTCAAATTGATTACCTTTATCAGAGCTGGAGAGGTATGTACATTTGTAAGGGGCGTAAAGAGAAAATGTGCAATGGGCTGAATGGCAAGAATGAGTAAATGATAAAATAGATGTGTGGTTATTTGATTTTTCAATGGAAACATTTTGATGTACCATTGGTTCTTTTCTTCATTATATTGATTTCATTCTAAAGTACCTTGTTTGAAAGGAAACTTGAAAATAGATTTAGATTCTTGTAAAAACACGAGCTATGAAAATTGTAAGTTAATAGTGTCAAAGAATTGTTTTTGTATTGTTGAGGAGATATGCTGAAGTCATTCAACTTGACCATGTCCTTGTCCGTTTTTTAATTATCTAGGAATTCAGGCACACATCTCTGACCTTGCATAAAATACTCCAAACCAACTACTGAGACATCCTGAGTACTCTTAGTCAGATGTGGAATGTACAGCCATTTAGGGATATGCTTTGTTTATTAAGGCATGGAGCATTTATATATAAATTCCCAAAAACTAAAGCTTAAAAACTTTCAAGTATAGGTACTACTGGCTAAAATCCCAATTAAACTTTCAAACTTTATTTAAAAAACCAGGTCAACAGTTCAACCATTATTACCACTTAGCAATAATGGGAATATGTCTAGCTGAGTAATTTGGTCACTGTATTTGATGTACAGGATAACCTTGTTCTATTTTCACATTGATGCTGAACAGACATCAAAAAGACTTAGCAGAGTCTCCTACTTACTTACTCCCCCAAACCTTACCCCTGCCACCAAAGCATTTTTCACAGCCTGCCCTCTCAAGGGATAGCTTTTCATCAGTCAGTTGCAATTGCGTATTTGTGCCTCAGTGGATGAAAGTAAGTGTCACAAACTTCTCATGTATCATGATAGGCAGCACTATATGGCATAGAATGTATAAATGCATTGGCACCATTTTTATAGTAAGAAGTCTCACAACATCAGGTTAAAGTCCAACAGTGGTGTTACACCGCTCAACAATCACCAGGCAAAAGTGTTCTCGGGTTCTGAACTTCGGGTAAGCAGTCTCTAAGGCGGCCTTCACGGCACACGATAGCGCAGAGTCGCTGAGCAGAGACTGATAGCCAAGTTCCGTACATGAGGATGGCCTCAGCCAGGATCTTAGGTTCATGTCACACTATCTGTAACCTCCACGACTTGCAAAATCTAACTAACTGTCCTGGCTGGAAACAATACACACCTCTTTGACCTGTGCTTATCCCTCTCTTTGCTCATTGTTTATACTTTTAAGACTTAATTACTTGTAAAGACTCGCATTCTAACCATTATTTTGTAAATTGAGTTTGTGTCTTTATATGCCCTGTTTGTGAACTGAAATCCCACTCACCTGACAAAGGAGCAGCGAGCGTTCCAAAAGCTATTGTTTTTGCTACAAATAAACCTGTTGGACTTTAACCTGGTGTTGAGATTTCTCACTGTGTTTACCCCAGTCCAATGCTGGCATCTCCACATCATGGCTACCATTTTTACACCCAGATGTCAGACCATCAAATAGTTCCATTATCTGTCTGTATTCAGAAGATCAAATTTTCCACGAATTGCTAATAGGATCATAATTACGTTTGTAGACTGATTTAACTCATCTGGCACGTGGAGTTTCTGCCAGCAAAGAAGTTAAAAAGTAAGATCTTGAAGGTTGTAATCTCTGGATTTCCCCCAGTACTATACATTAGCAGCAGTAGAAATAGTGAAAGTATCCTGCTTGGCTTGACTTGTGGTGAGGGAGGGAAGGCTTCAGATTCCTGGGAGTCTGGGACTGGCTCTGAAGTGAGGTACCAATTCAACAGAAACGTCAACACTGAGACAAATGTGCTTGTGGGCAAGCTCACAAGTGTGTGATTGGGGATGGTTTAAACTAAATTGGCAGAGGGATTAACAGCAGCTTATAAATGTAGAAAGAAGGAATCAGACACAAGAGTGAGTTTTGAATAGTTCTACAGAAGGAGGACCTTATTAGGAGCAGACTGTGAAGAAAACATGGATTAGAAAGACAGTTTTTCAGCTTGTATGTAAATGCCCAAACTGTGCTAAATAAATTTAGTGAGCTCCAAGCACAAATGGCCTTGTGGGAGTATAATAGAAATGTAGAAAAAATGGGGAGGAGAAAAGAGGATAGAGTGGTAGTACTGATTAGTGAAGACATTGTACTGTTGGAAAGAGAGTGAGCAAAGACTAAATCCATTTGTCTAGAGTTGAGAAGAAAAAAGGATGAGTTTAAAGCTTATTTATTTATTCGTCACAAGTAGGCGTACATTAACACTGCAATGGAGTTACTGTGAAAACCTCCTTTGTCACTACACTTTGGCACCTGTTCAGGTACACAGAGAGAATTTAGCATGGCCAGTGCACCTAATCAGCACTACTTTCAGATTATGGGAGGAAACCAGAGCACCCAGAGGAAACCCACACAGACATGGGGAGAACACGCAATTTCCACACAGACAATAATCTGAGCTAGAATGTAAACCCAGGTCCCTGGCACTGAGGCAGCAGTGCTAATCACTGTGCCTCTATGCACCTATATTGATTGAGCTAATGAGGGTATTATGTAAGCATCCAAATAGTGAGTGGTACAGGAATAAATCTGCAGGAGAATCACAGTGATGTGTGAGAACTATAGAGTGGTGGTATTGGATTACCCAAATATGAACTGAGATAATGGATGGAATTTTACGACCTTGCTTGAGTGAGACAGAAATTCCTGCCTGAGGCCAACAGACATTTGTTGTCCGCCCCTGGCCTGCTCCAATTCTGTGGCGTGTGGAGCAGTATAATTCCGGTGAATGTTTGTAAAAGAGTAAGAAAGGGAGAAATTTCAGAAATGTTTCCAGGAGAACAACTTTGAGAAAACACCAGTATTTGCTCGCTCCAACTAGGAAAAAGGCATTGCTAAATCTGGTGCCTAGGAGTCAGGTGGACCGAGTGTCTGTGGAGGAACACTTGAGTAAAAGTGCTTATTCAATCATAAGGTCTCAATTAATATATAATGGAACCAAAGATTGAAAAGAAAAATTAACGAAATAGTGGGTGATGTTTAAGGCAGAGGTGCTACTGGCATAAGCTGGATACATTTCAGCAAGAGCAAAAAGTAAGGGAATTAACATCAGGATTCCTTGCATGACAAAAGAGAACGAAAATGGTGAAACTAAAAAAGAGGGTGTGTGATGCGTGGGTGAATTCGTGATGGGTGGTCTAGGCCAAATACAGCAAATTGAGACATGAAGTGAAGATAAAAATAAGACTGGCAAAGGGAAAACATGAGAACGGACTGGTAGTTAACATAAAAAGGAATCCAAAAATCTTGTACTGACATGCAAACAGTAAATGGGTAACGAGGTAAAGTGAGGCAAATTAGGGGCAAAAAGATGTAAAATGCTTAAAAGCTCAAGTCAAGTCTAGAATACTTGAGTACTTTGTATCAATGTTTGGTACAGAAGAGAATGCTGACAAAATATTGATAGAAACAGTGATGACAGAGGTAAGAATGGGGTGAAAATTGATCAAAGTATATACAGTATGATTGTGGCTGATCATCAGTCTCAACACTACCCCCACGCTCTCCTCGTACCTTTCAACACCTTGAGTCTAAAATGTCTTTTCTACTTGCATATATTTGATGACTTGTCACCACAGCAGAAAATTTCACAGCTGCAGCACCCTCATCAGTTTGAAACAACCTACTCCATATCTTGAGATTGTGACCCCTTGTTCCAGACACCTCAGCCAGAGGAAATCATATCCCCGCATCCAGTCTGTGCAGCCCTGTCAGAATTTTATACATTTCAATTAGACACCCCTCTCCTCCACATGTGCGCCCAGACACAGTGAATACAGGCCCAGTCGACCCAATCTCTCATGGCATGACTATTCTACCTTCCCAGGAATCGATCTGGTGAAGCTTTGCTGCTGTCCATGTATGGCAAGTATATCCGTCCTTAGGCAAGGAGATTAAAATGACACACAATAGTCCAGGTGTTGTGTTCCCCAACATTGGGGTCAGAAGTAGAGTGACTATTTGAATGAATTGAATATTGCAATATGGAGTACAATTTCAGCATTTGTCTATGATATCAAACTTGGGAAGAGTGACTGCACCAAGATATAGTTAGGCTATCAGGTTGCTATAGAAGTGGCAGATGGAACTGAACACAAAAATATGAGGAACAGAGAGAAGCCATAAATGGCATGGTTCTAAACAGTGAGATGGAATGGTGGCACTGTGGTTAGCACTAATGTCTCACAGCATTAGGAATCTGTGTTCATTCCAGCCTGTGGTGACTGTCTGTATGGAGTTTGAACATTCTCCTCTTATCTGCATGAGTTTCCTCCGGGTACTCCCGTTTCCTCCTATAGTCCACATATGTGTAGCTTAGGTGGATTGGCCGTGCTAAACTAATCCTTAGTATCAGGGCGGTTAGCAGGGTAAATACATGAAGTTTTGGAGAAAGGGTCTGGTGGGATTGTTTTGGTGCAGGCTTGAAGGGCCTGCATTGTAAGGATTTTGAGTGCCTGGGATTCGTGGCACATTGACCTTTGGAGATGGTAGAACATATTGAATGAGCAGTTGACAAAGCTTGAGGTTCACAAATTGAGGTGTTGAACACAACAGCAGGGAAATTATGCTGAACCTTTCTAATGCTGTGGTTAGATCATAACTAGACTTTTTTGTCCAGTTCTATTCATTTCTCTTTAGGAAGGTTTTAAGCTCAGAGGTCACAGAGGAAATTTACCAGGATTGTACCACAGTTGAAGAACAAGGAAAAAAAAGCTGTTTCCATTAACTGATAGTACTAAGGGCAAGAAGGAACAGGTTTAACATTTTGGGCCAGAAATGCAGGGAGAATGTGAGGAAAAACGTTAAAGATCTGGATCTTGCTATCTGTGAAGTTAGTGGCTATAGAATCGACCAATGATCTTTCAAAAGGGAAATAAAATGTGGCTACATGTTTGGACTAGGCAAATAGGAAGGATATATTTGATCTACAAGGAGTCAGCAGGGCCTTTGTGGGCTGCGTGGCCTTATTCTATGCTGTAATGACTCTTGATTTATTGCTAGATCTTCAGGCAAGTGTGTTTTAATCTTGTAAAGTTTTCTTTGTTTCCTTCGCTAGCCTTCAGATGTGCATACTGTTTCTTTCTTAATCCGGCACGGAAAACAAGGCCTCAGGCTCCAAGACTTCCAGATTTCAACTTTGAAAAAAGAACACGTGGTGATTCTCAAAGCTCGGTTGGCTCTCAGTCTGCGATACATGATGGTCAATCTGCTAATGGTATATATTCATGACAAATTCCAACTTAGAACCAAAGCACATTGCAACACTGACAAAGGAGCTACACTTGATGAAGGAAGGATATTTTACTCAAGAATATTCAAAAGCTTTGTTATTAGTACAATTCTAATAGATTTCCCTTTCTATTTATACTGAATTCAAGTTCTATGGAATCGTATTCCTGCATGTAGTAAATTGTTCAGATTTTTAAAATGGTGAACATTGAAAAGAACTTTTTTCTTATCCTCTGCTAACCAAACCAATTACAGAATGGTATTGAAACATTGTGAAAATTCGATTCTTTGGATGTATATTTTACAGTAAAGTTTATTGTTTTATTTGAGTCATTGCTCGATGTAATACTTAATCTTATTTTCATCTTCAATCAAGAGAAAAATATAATCTGAAAGAACAGAACAGATGTTATTGAACACTATAACAGGCCAGATTTTGCTGTGTTTGGGCTTTTATCCTCCATACTTCAGCTTTATTTTCCTTTGCATTAACTTGCTATTAGTGTGAACTAGTAACAGCAAGTACGTATAAGACATTAGGGAATGCTGGGCCCAAATGTGCATCTCCTTTGATGAGATTTAAGCATTGAGAAAGAAGTAGGAGTAATGGAGAAGGAAGGTGCATTTGAGACAAATTGAATAGAGAAGGAACAAGTGAGGGAAATAAATATTGGGTTAAGAGAACAAAGGAGACAAAGGAAAAATTTTTAAAAATTTTAAAAAGATATTTCCAGTTTTAAAAATCTAAACAATTTACTACATGCAAGAATATGATTCGACGGGTTAAATTGTTCCTCGCCAAGTCAAAGAAATTGCTTGGAATTGCATTAACAATAGTCAGATTGTCAAATGTATTTGTGCCGTTAAGTCCCAGTCCAGCTTTCTGTCATGAGTTTATTGGGCAATTAATGTGCAAAACCACAAGCTTCTTACAAATAACAGGGTAGCTCAGGACATGATACTGCCAGTACAAAACGAGTAGTAGAAATTAACTAGTAAGTTCTGATAACTGAGCAAGCATACTTTGGGAAGTAGAATAATGGAATGGTGGAGGAGGAGTTTCTTGGTTGAGGCATTTTTTTGCATTTGTAAATAATTAAAGAGCAATGTTAGAATTTCAAAGTTGGGATTAAGAGGAAAGAAAATAAAGCTACTTGCATCTTACACATCTGTTATAAAGAAAAGGAAGTTGTTTTCTTAGCATTCTACGTATATCCACAAAAGATTATACATTTCAGTAAGTATAATACTTTTACAGTTATATAATGGATACACTTATTAAATTACAATGGGTATGCAACAAAATTGATGGAAGCTGCAGCTGTTTTGGAAGTTTTACAGTTGTCATTTCTTGCAGCTTATTTAGACTGGCTATATTTTATATTCTAGAACAAAGTGAGGAAGCTCAAGATCAAAATGTTGCATCTCTTCACAATAGCGGCCAAGTTGAGATTGCTAAAGAAGAACCACCTACTCCAATGGGGGTTGAACTAAGAAATGACAAAGAAGTGGAACGTGAGGAGCAACCAAATGAAAACATAAATGATATTGAAATGAGTAAAAGTGAAGAGTCTCCTGTGGGAGACTGAATGGCAAAGTTTCTTAAAGCTCAGTAATGAGTTAAAGCTTTAATATATTTCCCCAAAACAGCGTGCCAGTTGGTTCTACCAGATGACCAATGGGTTAACTGATTAAGTTAAAACTTGAAAGGTTTAACTCTTATCAGTATTAATGTAACAATCTAACAATCTTTTTGTTTCAAAGAAAAATATTCTAGATTTGCTGTATGTTTTCTTTTGTTTGTGATAAATCTCCAAATTGTCAGTGATATTAAATAGCAAAGGCTGCTTTATCAGTTGTCAGGTGATGCCCTTTTGGTTTTCAGATGTACTGTGTTGTACAGAATTGAAGGATTAGAACCCAATTGTGAAATATTTAAAATGGGTTGACCTTTTAACCCTGTTTCAGAGATGTGCTTAGATAGAGGTCGTCTTCTATATTTTAAAGACTGTTTAATATATAATGCTTTAAAGTCTTGAAAGGTTGGAACTGGATTAGGGAAAAATCATTTAATGGAAAATGCACTACTTTGGCTATGATACATGATACAAGACTTGCTGTTTACTGTCAGAAATGCAAAAGTAGCTTTTATATTTTTAAGCTTGTAACTTTTTGGATAGTAGGGTTACCCAGTCCTTTGTATATTTAATATTTAAAAACTGTTCATTTGGATAATGTGTTTTCTTTGTCTCTGGATGATGAATTCACATGCTGTTAGAAGAGGTACAACGTAGATTTTTCTACTAAGTTTACAAGAAAAGCTATTGTGTTACAGGGACTAATATAATGGTCCATGGATAGCTCTGGTACTGTGTGGTACGCTTATGCGCTTTAAGTTTTGAAAGTTAAATAAATTGTAATTGCCATGTTTTCATCAACTAAGTGCTTTATATAGAATACTGAAATTTTACTTTGCCCTGTATAAAAATCAAAATCAGAAAGCTTTCAAAAAAGTAAAATGCTATCAATTTCTTGTATTCTTTCAGTTAATGCTAAAACACGATTATGACTCAATGCTGTCCCAACCAAGGCATGATTTTAACATGCATTATTCCATTTTGGTTTAAAAAAAAGAATTTTATTCCCCAAATGTGAAATTACAGATAATCGTTAGAGTATATTTGTATGAATGACCACTGCTTTATCAGAAACTAAATATCCGTCATCAGTGTTGAGAAGTATTTCTAGAATAAATGTTTAAGATAAGCACGTCATTAAAGCCCTGGTTCATTTGAGTGTTTGTTGAGTCGTGTATGGGGGAATACTCTGATTCTAATCTGATTTGCATGTGTTTGAGGGTTTGATAAATTGAAAATGTTTTGTTCTGTGATAAAGTTGTGAGGAAAAGTGTGTTTTCATTTTTGTGTAATAATGCGTCCATGGAATTGCACTTGGGCCAAGCCATGCTGTGATGCAACCCAAGCAGGCAGCAGTTGACAGTTTTCAGGACCTACAGATATATTTTTTTGAGGAGCAAGGCGCAAGGTCAATGTATTTATTGCAGGATGCTTCAAACCTCTGTCAGGATGGCTAAAATAAACCTAGTTCGATAAACAGTATAATCAAGGTGACCATTTGTACCATTTAAAAGCTGTGATATTGGGCAATAGTAATCTGCCACAGAGAAAATTGTATAATAAACTGTTTCCTGTGTACATGAGTACAATCTTGCTCTATTTTTTTTCATTTTCTAAAAGACTGCTTACTGCAAAAGTTCTGGTCTGTTATGCCTGCATAAATAATGTATCTAAAGCAATCTGGGAATAAACTCAGAATGACTAATGACAGCACCCTGACACAATGGTTAGCACTGCTGATTCAACGCCATGGTCCCATGCTCGTATCCCGGCTTGGGTCACTGCAGAGTCTGCACATTCTCCCCATGTCTGTGTGGGTGTCCTCCAGGTGCTCCGGTTCCTCCCAAAGTCTAAAGTTGTACTGGTTAGGTGGATTGGCCATGCTAAATTGCCCCTTAGTGTCGAGGGGGTGGGGGGCTAGTTAGCATAAATGCATGGGGTTATGCGTGGGATTGTGGTCAGTGAAGAGGTGTTGGACTGAATGGCCTCCTTCTGCACTGTAGGAATCTATGACTTGGGATTTCCCCACGTGGAATTGTATTCTCTCAAGATTTGGAAGTTATTCTCTCCATTTTATTCACTTTTTTTAATGGGTTATAATACTTTGACCTGCTGGTATCTCTTGCTCACATAGGCAAGTGCTTAAAAAATTCTTGGTAAATAAGCTCCCGTTTCTCCATGCTTGCAACTAATGACTTTCCTAATTTATTTTTGAATGTTCATAATTAAGCATTTTGTTTTTGTTTTAATTCTTCAATTTCCTAAAATAGGTGTTTTAACACTACCATTTTTTGGAAACCAGATATGATGCTATATGAAGTTTAAATAATAGCTTTTCAGAAGATTAGTAGGCAAGAATAAACATATCTCCAAACTCCCTTCATCTGTTTCTCAAGTTACTTTATATAGACACTACCAAAAAAACACACTGAACAAATTAATGTTCATTTACTTCAACATGCCTTTACTTTACCAAATGTGCTATCAAGAAACTCTAGAAAAATTGGAATTGGGTGAAAACTCTCCATTCGCTAGAGTCATACCTCCATCAAAATGGTTGTTGATGTCCAAATCATCCTAGCCCTTGAACATCGTTGCAGGAATTCTTTGAAGCAGTGATCTTGACTCAACCAACTTTAGGTGCTTCATCCATGGTCTTCCTCCACATAAGGTCAGCAGTAGGGATGCTTTGTGATGATTGCACAGAATTCAGCACCATTTGTAGCTCCTCAATCAATGCATGCAACTTGCAGCAAGACTTGGATAACGTACAAGCTTAGGATTCTAAGTAGCAGTAACATTTGCACCACACAACTGTCAAGAAATTACCATCTCCACTAAAAAGCCTGATCATTCATTCGTGATATTCAATATCATTATCACGGTTTGAACCCCATCCACCAACATTGAGAGTCTGCTTTGATCAGAAGCCGAACTGAATGGATGCATGAATGCTGTAGTTACAAGTGTAGATGAGGAGTTGGGAATTATGTGGTGCATGCTGTCCCAATACCTTTTAGTTTTCTACCAGGCACAAATCAGGCGTATGATGAAATGTTCTTGTCTGGATGAATGCAGCTCCAACAATGCTTAAAAAAAAAAGTCAATGCTATCCATGACCCTTGATTCGGAAGATCGTGACTCAGAGATACTACCTCCATTACTGATGCACCATATCTACAATATGTACCATCCCAACTCTGACTACTTTCACAGCACTTCCCAACCTGTGATTTAGAAAGACTATGACAGAAAATGCAAGGAAATATCACTACCTGAAAGTTCCTCCAAACCACCTGATACCTCCTCAACCTGTTTGACTTTGATACAGTGACCATGCCATCTTCCACCAGTGGGTGCCTGTTGTGATTGAGCTGAGTGGGAGTGCTCTCACCTGGATCCATTTTTATCTATTTCATTGTAATTGATATCATTTGGAACAGCTACTCATCCTGTTCCCAAGATCTATTCTTGACTGCCTTCTACTTATACATGCTTCCCCTCAGTGACATCATATGAAGTCACATGAAGCATTAGTTTCCACTGATATCCATCTTTACTACCATTTTTCCTGACTTCTGTTGCTAAATTATCAGAACAGTTATTCAATAATTATGAATGGCTACATAAAACTTTCCATCAATAAAATATTGAAGTGATAAAAGCTTATGTTTTTGGTCCTTGCACCAAATTTTGTTCTACAGGCACACAACATAAGAAACAGCAGCAAATATAGGCCATTGCTTTGCAATGATAAGATCATGGCTAATCTAATTATGGCATCAATTCTGTTTTCCTGCCTGCCCCTCACAATGCTTGATTCTATTGTTGCTGAGAAATTGTGTAAAAACCCTGAATCTATTCACTGCTCTTTAGAGTAGAGAATTCCAAGGACTAATAGCCCTTAGGAGTTCTCCTTTTCATCTTAACTCTCTTCTGAAACAGTACCCTCATTTTAAATTCCCTTATGGGGGTAGGGAGAAGGGTGTGGATTGGAAAGAATCCTTTCTACCCTGTCAAGCTCCTCTAGCCCTTGTCTATTTCAATAAGACCCCTTTCATTCCTCTAAATTCCAAAAAGTGTAGGAACAACTTGCTCAACCACTGTTCGTAAGATAACTGTTTCATCCAGGAATCGTCCTGGTAAATCCTCTCTGAACTGCTTCCAATGTACGTGCAGTCATCCGCTTGAGTAAGGAGATAAAAAACATATGCAGAACTTGATCTATTTAAGAACATAACATAAGAAATAGGAGCAGGAGTGGGCCATCCAGCCCCTTGAGCCTGCCCCCCCCCATTCAATAAGATCATGGCTGAACTGTAGTAGTTCAGTACCACTTTCTCCCTGTAACCCTTAATTCCCTTGTCAATCAAAAACCTATCCACTCTTGAACATATTCAGCAAGGAAGCCTCCACCACCTCATCAGACAGAGAATTCCAAAGATTCACCATCCTTTGCGTGAAGAAATTCCTCCGCAACTCTGATCTGATATGACTTGCATACTAGCTTTTTGTGATTCATGTACAAAGACGCCCATGTCCCTCAGTATTGCAGCATTCTGTCATCTCTTTCCATTTCAATAATATTCTGCTTTTCCTTTCCTCCCACATTGGGTAACCTCGCATTTTCCCAAACTATGCTCCATCTTCCAAATTTTTGCCAGTTTACTCAACATGTATATCCCTTTGCAGACTTTTTGTGATCTCACATCTTGCTTTCTCACCTATTTTATATTGTCAACAAATGTGGCTACAGTACACACTGTCCCCCTCCAAGCCATTAATATAGATTGTAAATAGTTGAAGCCCTGGCACTGATTCCTGTGGCACTTGTCTGCATCAGCTTACCAACCTTATCTTCTGTATTCTGTTAGTCACATTACTGAATGTCTTTTGGAAGTCTGAAAACACTACACATTCCCCTTCATTTTGTGGGTTACATGATTTTAAAAAAAAAACTAATTTGTCAAACACAATTTTTCTTTCACGAAACCATGTTGACTCTGCTTCAATGCATAACGATTTCATAAATGTTTTCCCCCTACTTCCTTAGTAATTATATTCCATTGATAGATTTTAGGCTAGTTAGTCTATAACTTCCTACTTTATCCTCCCTCCTTTCTTGAATAGAGGTATTACGTTTGTGTTTTCCTATTCACTGGAACCTTACCAGAATTGAGAGAATTATGGAAGATTAGAGCCAATGCATCCACTATCTCTGGCACTTCTTTCTAGGATGCAGGCTCTTTGGTCCAGGGAATTTGTCACTCTTCAGCCTTGTTAATTTTCCCAGTATTTTATCTCTAGTGATAGTGATTATTTTAGGTTTGCTCCACTCTTTTGCCTCTTTTTCTACTATTCTTGAGGTGCTTTTAGTATCTTCTGTCATAATGACAGATATTGTGTAAAATATATTTTCTTGTTTCCCATTGTAAATTCCCCACTCTCATTCTCTAAAGGACAAAGTTTATTTTAATTGATCTTTTCCTTTTTTATAGACTTCCTTGCTATCTGTTTTTATGTTACCTCTAACTCATATTTTAATATCATTTTTAGTCATTCCTGCTGATTTCTCAAATTTTCCCAATCTTCTGGTGTATCATTACCTTTGCAGAATTGAGACTTTTACTTTAATTTGATATTATCCTGAACTTTCTCAGCCATGTATGCTTCATGCTTCTCATTGATTCTTTCTTTCCCAATGAAACATACCTTTGTTGAGAATAATGAAATATCTCCATTAATGTCTCCCATCTCTTATCTACTATCTTACCTTTGAAAGTGTTTTCAACCAATTCTGACTTCTCTTTTGTGATTTTCTTTATTTAAGTTTAAGATACTGGTTTCAGACCCAAGTTTTTCATCCTCAAACTGAATGTGAAATTCTGTCACATTATTACTTTTCCATTACTATGAGATCATTAATTAACCTTGCTTCTTAACACCTTACCAGTTTCCTAGTTGGTTTCACAATGTATTGTTCGAAGTCCCACATACCCTTACGAATTTATTCTCAAGGATACTTGAAAACTTGATTTGCTCAATCTATATAATCTTTAAAATCGCACAAGATTGTTGCAGTGTCTTTCTCACAAGCTCCCACTATTTCTTGACTTACACTCTAACAGTGCAACTGCTTTTAGGGGGCTGATAAATGTGACTTACTTCCATTATTACTTCTCATCGCCATGATTCTACATTTGATCTTCAGAACCAGGATCATTTCTCACTGTTTTACTGATTTTATCTTTTATTAACTGAGCTACCCACCCCTTTTTCTTGCTATCACTTTGAAATGTCGAATACCCTTGAATATTCTGATCTCAGCCTTGGATTACCTTGCAGCCACATAATAGGTTTATCCATTTATGCCATAAATTCATCTATTTTGTTACAAATGTTGTGACCATTCAAATAAAGAGCCTTTATCTGACTTGTGTCAAATAATCTCAGTTTTGTTTCTAACCTGGGTGGCACCATGTATCACGGTGCTGTGGTCAATTTGCTCATCCTTCCTACAGATGCTGTCCTCATCCCCACAGGCTGGAAGAACACTGTACAAGTGCCAGGGCCGAGACTCTGCCTATGCTACCTTTGAGATCCCCATTACCAGACAATCATATCTTCATGTTCCTAAATCATGGACGAAAACTGAAGTACTTAGCCCAAGGACTTAACTACCTTGTGGATTAAAATAACCTCCTAACATTTTCTCTAATGCTTCACAGAATCTGCAACTCAGATCCTCTCCTCATGATCTCCACAATCCTATCTATGCCCCATGATTTACCTGATCTCTCTTCCCTGACTTTAAAACCATTATCTGTCTCTGCTGCAGCCCTCCACAATTTCATTTTCCACAATCTCTCTTGATCCCACCTCTTTTCTAACCTCACACCCAACTTTGTCCTTCAGCTTTTGTTCTCATCTTTCCCAGTTCAAGTTAACCCCCCCCACCCCCGCAGCTGTCCACCATCCCCTCCCACCACTCCATAACTCCTTTCAAACCCAATTCAACCCCTTTCACCTCCTCTTCATCCAACTCTCCACCAACTCCACCCACTTCTTGAACCCCCACACCTAGCTCTCCACCACTCTCTAAGCTTTCTTTAATCCCCTCCCAACTCCCCATTACCCATCCAAAATCTCTTCTCCGCAGGACGGATATTAATAGATGAGTAAGCACAAAATACATTCCTGTCTTGCGGTTATGTGTTGCCTCGTGCTGTTTGTATGATAAATGTTTCATGTTCCTACAGCTTCATTTTTTTCCATATATTTTGACTCGCATTCAGATTTATTTTTAGACTTTTTTTTACCCCCATTTTTGCTTAGATGTTGATCCCAAACTAGTTCTAAATGAGCCTATATAAGTGAGTCAAGTCATAAATCAATGTTTTCAGATCAACTATTGATGTGTTTGGTTTGCTTTGGTAGACTGTAGAGAAAACATTAATATTATCAACATTTTACAGTAATATATTTTGAACCAAAACACCTACTAACAATGCTTTACATTTTAGGATTAGTATTAATAAACCTTCATTTATGTTGACAATTGCCTTTGATACATAACTGATTTTTGCTACAACTCTCCTTCATAAATAAACGAGTTTAATATCTGTTCTAATATATTGCCACAAATATTTAAGATACATTTTGAAGGAGGCTCTTTAAAAACTTGAATTTTTACTGTAAAAATCTGGTGCTCTGATTTTGATAGTACTTCAGACATTTTCTTTCTAGCTTACTATGTTTTATTGGACTTGTTTCCACTTAGTTTCTATGCATTCCTTTCTAATTTCTAAACGTTATTCATTTCCTGTTTTAAGATATAAAATATAATGGAAATAAGGGGAGGCAGTGATATTGTTATTGGACCAGTAATCTAGAGACCCAGGTCAATGCTCTAATACTCAATGTTCAAATCTTACCATAGCAGATGGTGAAATTTGAATTCAATAAAAAAAATCATAGAATCCCTTAAGTCCAGATAAGGCCATTGAGTCTGCACCAACTCTCTGACAGAGTATCTTATTAGGCCCTCTGCCCTGTCCTATCCCTGTGACCCCCACACACTTCCCATAACAAATCCATCTGCGTCAATGCTTATCCAATAACCCCATGCGTTTACCCCACCAATCCCCCTAGTCTATATATCTTGGAGCATTAAACCTCCACCTAACCTGCACATCTTTGGACTGTGGGAGGAAACCAGAGCACCTGGCAGAAACACATGAAGACATGGGAGGAATGTGTAAACTCGACACAGACAGTCATCCATGGCTGGAATTGAACCCCGATCCCTGAGTTGTGAGGCAGCAGTGCTAACCATTGTGCCACCATGCAGCCCAGATCTGGAATTAAAAGTCTGATGATGACCATGAAACCATTGTCGATTGTAGTGAAAACCGACTTGGTTTGCTCATGTTCTTTAGGGAAGAAATCTGACATCCTTACCTGATATGGCCTGCATGTGAGTTCAGATCCACACAATTTGGTTGATTCTGAAATGTCCTCAGGGAAGGGCAATGAATGTTGGTCCAGCCGCTGATGCTCATGTGCTATGAACAAATTTTTTAAAAAAAGAATATCACCTATGCAATTCACTTAAAGGTTTACTTCTACCTATAGGGTGCCCAGATTCCATTCCCTCCTGAAAAAGCCTCCATCAAATGAATGAGAGATGATCTTGTTGAACAGATCTTGAGGGGACTTGATATGGTCGATACTGCAAGGATGTTTCCATTTCTGGGGGAGAATAGAACCACGCAACAGAGTTTAAGAACAAGAGAATTACCCTATTTAAGACTGAGATGAGAATTTGTTTTCTCTCAAAAGATGGTTAGTAGTGGCTGCATCATTGAATTTATTCAAGACTAAGTTAGACTCTGATAGATGAGGAAATTCAGGGTTATGGAGGGAAAATAGAAAAGTGGAGTTGAGACACAACCAAATCAGCCATGATCTTATTGAATGGTGGAGCAAGTTTAAAAGACCACATTGCCTACCCCTGCATCTAACTCTTATGTTCCTATGTAAGTGACCTAGAACTTGGACCACACACAATGCTTTTTCCAGTATCAAGGTTGAAGCTGTCAATGGAACATGCAGAGTGAAGTAACACCCTACTAACCATCTTACATGCAGAATAAAGTAATATCCTGTAGTGACTTGATTGTTAATAAACCATTGGAGTCGTCTAAAACTTCTGTTACTTTCAAGATTACCTACATTATTGATCAACCTTGGTTCTGTAGTAGGGCCTGGATTGGCTCATTAATATACTGGCAGCATAACTAAAGCATTCTATCTAGTAATGTTTCTGCACAAAACCAATCTTTCGTAAATCTGGTTGGACCACTGACTGAAGACTTCTGACAAATTTTGTTTGGCTGCCATGGTTGAAGATCTTGATTTACCAGAAATGATCTTCAGTAACTTGAGGTTGATGATATTCTATGTGAGTTGCAGAAGAATCAGCAATAACCACACAGTTCTAGCTGATGTTATTGCATAAACATTATAGCCGGTGTATTTGAGGGATGGCATTCAACATGTGGCCTTCCACATAAGATTTAGATGCTATCCCTTAAATATCTTTCCAGAATTTCATTATGATCTATCTGGAGCAGAGTCCAAAACTGGACACAATGTTCTACATGAGACTTAATCAAGATAATATACAAATGGTATGCTTTGTTTTATAGTGTATTGTCCTGTAAGTCTAACTTTGTTATGCAGTGTCTGTTCGGCAGATTTAGGTACTAGAACACTAACATCTCTTTCTGTCTTTATTGGCTTTAGCTTTTTCTCCTTGAAGAGCACATGCCTATCTTTGCCCGTATGTGTAACACTGCACGTTTCTAAGGTAACCGTTTTCTAGTTATTAGCCCAACTCCATAGCACATTTATCTACATCTGTTGGAGAAATTGAACTGCTGAGTATCCTTCCACTCACATGTATCTTAGTATTATTTACAAATTTGCCACAACTCCTATACCTAGATCATATCAGACCGTTCACAAACTTGCTGTCATTTTTGAATCAAAGTTGAACTTTAACACATATCCAACCCATCACCAAGCATGCTTATTTTTACCTCCATAACCTCCCTTACTTCTCCCTGGCTTAGATCATTTGCTGTTGAAGCTTCATTCATTCCTTTGTAATCGCCAGATTTGACTGTTCCGACACACCCAAGTTCACTTCCCACATTCTACCGTTCTTAAGATCGAGGTAATCCAAAACTCTGCTACCTATGTCCTTACTTGCAGCCAGAAATCAGCTGAGTAAACTTTCGCTGAACTATTTGTCCTTTCAAAGTGGATAACCTCACATTTTCCAACATTATATTTCATTTGCCAAATTTTGGCCCACTCAAACTCATCGATATCCGTTTCCAGACTCTTTGGATCCTCCTTACAACTTGCTTTCCAATTTATCTTTGTGTCGTCAACAGATTTGTTGATAAAGTAGTCAGTTCCTTCATCTGAGTTATTAATATGGACAGTAAACAGTTGAGGCTCCAGAAATGATCCTTGTGGCACTTCACTTATTATAATTCGCCAATCTGAAGATGATCTATTTATTGCAACTCTGTTCTAATTAATTAGCTAATCCTCCATCCATGGTAATATACCACCCTAATACAATGAGCTCTTGTCTTGCATTGTAACCTTATCAAAAGATGTTTTAAAAATCCAAATAACCTGCAGTTACTGATACCCCTTTATCCACCCTTCTTGTTACATTCCTCAAAAATTTTAAAATTGTCAAACGTGAGTTCCCTTTCACAAAACATATTGACTCTGCCTGATTGTATTATGATTTTCTAAATGTGCTACTATCTCCTTAAGAATGGTTTCGAGCATTTTCCAAAGTCAGATGCTCGACTAAATGGCCTGTAGCTGCGTACTGTCAATATGTTTCTTTCCTGAACAGAGATGGAAATTTGTGCTTTTCAAATTGCAGAACATTTATAGAATCGAGGGAATTTTGTAAGGGTATAACTAATGCTGCCATTCTTTCTGCAGTCATTTCTTTTAAGACCCATGTCATCAGATCCAGGGGATTTGTTAGCTTATAGTCTCATTAGTTTGCATAGAACCAAAGAATCCCTACAGTGCAATGGAAAGCCATTTGGTCCATCAAGTCTTCACTGACTTTCCAAAAGAGCTTCTTACTGAAACCCACTTCTTTCCTATCCCCGTAACCCCATGTATTTACCACACTAATCCCCTTAACCTACATATCTTTGGACACCGAGAGCCAATTTAGCATTGCCAATCCATGATCTAATGCAGATTTGCCCCACATTCTTTTCTGCCTGACCTCTCAGAATGTCAAGTAGCCTCAAACATTCAGGTCTCAGCTTTGGTCACTTTGCAGTCATGTCTCTGTGCTGGGAATCATATCATACCATCTCATTTCTAGAAAATGCTGAATAAACTGAGCAGGTCTGGTAGCATCTGTGGAGAGAGAAAAACATATTATGTCTTTGAGTCCGGATGACACTTCTACAAAACTGTTCTGCAAATCAAATGGACTCACAAACATTAAGATTTAAGATGAAGCATCCACAGTATTTTGCTTTTATTTGTTTTAATTTATTTTTATTTGCACTATCAGTTCAGTTATCTTGTTGCGAATGCTAAAGCAAGTCTTTAATTTTCTTGTTTTTGTCCCCACTCTGACCTTATTTACTGGCCCACTTTTTATATTTGTATTTTCTGTTCCATCTTGTCATACTCTAATTATCCTTAAGGATATGTAGAGTATGACATTAAGGGTAAACAGTGGACTTGCTTGTAGACATTTGAAAGTTGGACTCAGAGGGCACAGACCAGATAAATTAGCCATTGGTAGCCATTGGGTCAGAGACCATAATATTTCAATTGAAATTGTGTGAGTATTTGAAAAGAGAGAAAATGTAGGGATGGGACAGATAAATGGAGTTATAGCAGAGATCATTAATTGGAAATCAAGCTCAGGAGCAAGACCTATATGGCAATCTTCTTTGCTGCAATTCAACTAGTTCTATAATAGACAATAACAGCTCAAGGGATCATTCCCTTCATTTTCTGGTTGTGAATTTCATCCTTCCCACCTACACTTAAAAATTCTACAAACATTATTCTTTGCAATTTACTTGTTAATCAGGTCATCTTTACAAGCATGTAAACTAAAAGCCCAGTTTGTTCAAACCTTAGTATTTAAGTAAGCATGATTAAGAGAATGTCATTCCTCCTTCATCAATGCAGATTTTGGGCACAATCTTACCTACCATTCACGCCATGTTCCCACTGCAGTAAAGTCAGAGAATCAGGCAGCCAGCCAAATTTCTGTTCATTGCAGTGGGATGGGAAAATCCTGCTGATGTGAACAGTGATAAGATTCTAGTCTTTGTCCCAGGAGTCAAAAGAGCTGGGCAGCATAAACCTAATAAAATTCTTCTGTCATGCTGCAACTATAAGCACTTTTTTTAAAACTCATTGTAAGTGAGCAAACTTCGAGTGAGTTAAAATCTTGCCTGATATGTCAATGAAATTACTTCCTCCTCTGTTCCCTATTTCCCCTAACTCTATATAGCTTCACTCAGGGTGAGTAATTCAGATTGGAGTACAGGCTCTTTGAGCTGTCCATTATTTCACCTGCTCTTTTTAGGTGAGCCCCAGGCAAGAACTTTCCGGCTGCTCACACTGGCAGAATCCCCTGGTTCTACCACCAGTGCACTCCCGCAATGGGTTTCCCAGCATTGTGGGAAGGAGTCAGTGGGAAATCCTATTGACAGCAGTGGGACCAAAAGATCCCACCTCTAGCCACCTGCTGTAAGAAAGATGATGCATAGAGCCCGGGGAATCCTAACCTAGACATCATTAATAGATTATATGGAAAGAAATACAACTGAACTGAAGCCTTCTGACACATGACCACTTCCCAACTGGAGTTACCCGTAAGCAATTCTTGGAGGAATGTTGATTATATTTTCCCACCTCTGGGGCAAAACTTTACAACCACTTTGGGGCAGGGCAAGGGCCGTAAACTGCAGTGAGCTATTCAAAAATCCTGTGATCCTGGTGGGACTGGAAAATCCCACTTGCAGGAGGGGCTGTAAATCTCCGTCCTTAGTCTCTGAGCATTACGTTTATTTGAAGCGCTCTGCCATTTTCCCTATTCAGCAAAGATCAGAAATTAACAATAAATCAAACATTTCCAGTTGCAAAACGATCATAAAATCTGGCTCTCTCTGATTTGAACAGGAAAAAGGTACAGAAGATGCTGCTCTAGGAGATGGACATTTACTACAAACGTGATTGATCTGGAATAATGTGGAATGATTACGTGTTTGGTATATGGTTTTCTTAATTTTTGAATTTACTTGTCACCTCTACATAAGATTCTACTGATTTACATAGAACATAGAACATTTGTCACTGCAAGAGTAGAATTTCTCTTTTAAAGGAAATGGAGGAGGGGATCCTAGTGCTAAGTGAGCAATCTGCTTCACCTACATCAGTTCAAAATAAGCTAGTGCAGCTCTGCAGGCCCTGGACATGTGTGGCGCAGTTTATCAGCAATATTACTATGACGTTTGTGTGTGGCGGGTGGCTATTATTTGAAGAATTCCAAATAGGAATAGGTTAGGAATCCATTTATGCCTTTGTATTAATTTCCTTATTAAGCTAACTTTCTTAATTCATAATTTAAATACTTTAAAACATAGTTTTTCTTTTAAGATTGATCTGAAAGTTAGAGTATGTATTATACATACGAGTATGTATTTTTTTTTTTGCAGCTATTAAGAGGCTCTCACTAGGAATGCAGTTGGTCCTGTTTGGGAATGATTGTTTTTTGCCTAGTAAAGGTTTGGGTCCTTTTATTAGTCTTACAGAGGAACTCAGGCCCAATCTCAGTTTCCTTACCTGAAACTATATAAGAGCCGAAGAATAGAAACTCTCACGAGGAAACAGGAGGCTACAAAAGAAAATTGTTGCCTGTAAAAGAGTTAAACCCTGAAGAGTGTCTTTTGAGGCCTGGTGACAGTTCAGTTCTGCGACAGACCATCTGGGACTGCAAGGCTTTAATCTACCAAAGGACACAACTGGCATCATAAGCAGTAGGATGGCATCCAAAATCATTTCTTATGGGGCCTCATGGTCCAATTTTGTTGGTTAGTATATTGTATAATAAAACATGTAAGAGGCGGGCAGTGCAGGAATCCTCTGGGAGTATGGCATTCTCAAATAGGCTCCCCAGCTGCAGCTGACAGCCATCACTTGTGTCTGGCCTGTCACTGACCTGACACTTTGATTGCAGTATTGCAGAGTCTAATTGTGTGTTATGTATGCTGATAAGACAACTTTTACATCTCATTAATGAAAGCCTTGGTGCGTGTTATATTTCGTTCCTATTATGTTCAGAAAATTGTGGTAGCTCAATCAAGCTCCTTCTGGAAAAATTATAGGTGACAGGTTCAAGAAAATATCAATTATTTGGATCCAAATAAGCAAGTTGGTCTTTAAGATATTTCTATGTTGCTGTACTCAAATTCACACAGGATGAAATATCACAAAATGTGAAGATAGGTTAATTGATGTAAGACCAAATTACAAATGACAGCTGTATGCATTACTTCAAATGCTGTTGGAATGGTAGTTTCCCATCACTAGAAAATGCAGATTATTATGACTTTAAGATTTGCTTTGAATCCACTCAGTATTTGCTCTAGAAGATCATTGCACTAACTATGACAGGCAATAAGGGAATATTTCTGATATTAAACAGAAACAAATGGTCCTGAGGGCCATAATGTATTGGATGTGCTGTGCCTGGGAAGAAACAGCATGATCTGATGAAACTATTGTGTTGACTAATCTATAAAAGCATTAGATGTCTGTTTAGACAGAAATGTTGGGTTAATCATATCACTATTACTGGTGTTTTTCTGATATAGGCATTACTTAGAGAAAGATACCATTTCAATTTGAATTTTTATTTGTATTGAATTGATGGGTTAACTAGGTTGTTTGTACACTTTCATCTAGAGTGCTCTCCACTCTGGGGACAGGTCCAAAAGCAGCAGCATTTATGATGCTCAGCCCTTATGAATCTCGTCAGCTACATGCTCATAAAGAGAGATATAGTCCCTGATGAGAACATTATCGTGTCTGCATCTCAGGCTGTATATTGAGCGGAAACAGAAATTGGCTTATGACGTATTACCATTATCCAAGTACCATTTGGTATATTAGAGCATTAAAGGTTAAGTGACAAGGTTGAGTATTTTTACATAATATTCAGAGGACCAATGAAATACAATGGCAATAACTCTTTTTCTTTTATAATATGCCACCTGTAAACAATGTGGTTAATCTTGAGGACCCAGGGGCACTTAGAAAAACAAAAGCAGCTTTATATAATAGTCCTGCTTAACAAACATCTACCAACTATTATTTTATCAATTAAGGAAATGCAGAACTTGGCATGTATTCAAAGAGCTTTAATAATTTTATACAGTATGTCAGAAAGTACAAATCATCTGAGGATATTTTGCAATTATGACTTACAAAAATGTTAAAAGTACTTTGAAAATGTTGAATATCTAAATAAAGTTAGGCATAAAGTTGTGGGAAAATCTAATTTTTTTTATGGAGTTTCTTCTAGATGATTTGAGGATTCTTTTGATGGCGCGACATATACTGCTGAACATAATTATATTTTATATTTGGTATAAAACAAATCCATAGTTTATTGAAGATTTTTGTTACAAATTCACATTATTAACTAATTATTCTTTGCCGTGTTAAAGCTTCCTGGTCTAAACTGGGATATTTTAATTCGTGACACTATAACCATATGCTTGAAAACCATTTTATTTTCTCTACAACTGTTCAGTTTGTCATTTTTTTTAACTCATTGGCCATGTAAGAAAAAAAATGATGTTGGTGACCTTTAGCTTTGTGCATTCAGCTCTTTGACTGCATGTTTCTTGAAAATAGTCTGACTTATATGCTTTGAATTGGAATAGGCAATTTTTCACAGTGACTATAATTTTTGATAATCCACTTTACGAAAATAAGTTGTTTTCAGACGTGATTATATATTACGATTCTCCTTTCGCATTGCTCAAAATGAACCAAACGTTGCGTTTTTTGCAAAGCAGGGTGATAGTTTGGAGGGTGATGGTTGGTGATGGTTTCAAATTGGTGATGGTTCCAAATTATTGGAAAGAAATTGGTAAACAATTGTTCTAGCATGTGAAATAAATATTATTTGATTGTTTCACATCAAATAAAAATAGAGTTTCCTCTTCAGAATAAAAATTGCCCATTTCTTGCCAGAGTTAGAAGGGCAGAATTTCCCCCCACTCAAAAAAATGCCAGAGTGATGCATGCTAGTCTCTTAAGCACGGTTCAGATAGCGATCATTACACACTTAGTCCATCTTTGGGAGAGCGTGAGTTTCACGCCAGTTCTGGGAGACAAAGGGCTTAAGCACGCCGGTGAGCCCAGCTGCAAAGCACTAGGTGCCATTTTGGAAAGGTGATCTAAGGAACATAAGAACATAAGAAATAGGAGTAAGAGCAGGCCATCCAGCCCCTCAAGCCTGCCCCACCATTCAATAAGATCATGGCTGATCTGCAGTAGTTCAGTACCACTTGCCTGCTTTTTCCCCCTAACCCTTAATTCCATTGTCAATCAAAAACATATCCATTTTTGACTTAAATATATTTAGCGAGGAAGCCTCCACCATCTCATCAGGCAGAGAATTCCAAAGATTCACCACCCTTTGCGTGAAGAAATTCCTCCTCAACTCTGATCTGAACCGCCTCCGCCCCTAATCTTGAGGCTGTGCCCTCTAGTCCTGCTATCTTTGTTAAGCAGGAAGAGTCTCTCAACCTCTACCCTATCCATCTCCTTCATTACCTTATACGTCTCTATAAGATCCCCCCTCAGCCTTCTAAACTCCAATGTGTACAAACCCAGCCTATTCAGTCTCTCCTCATAATCTCCTCATCTCCGGTATCAGCCTAGTGAACCTTCTCTGCACCCCCTCCAAGGCCAATATATCCTTCCTCAATGCGTTGACCAAAACTGCACACAGTACTCCCACTGCGGCCCCACCAGTACTCTATACAGTTGCCAAAGTACCTCCCTACTTTTATATTCTATCCTCCTAGCTATAAAGGCCAACATTGCATTCGCCTTCTTAATCACCTGCTGCACCTGCATACTGTGTTTTTGCGATTCGTGCACAAGGACTCCCAGGTCCCTCTGCACCATCGCATGCTGCAGCTTTTCGCCATTTAAATAGTAATCCTTCCTACTGTTATTCCTACCAAAGTGGATAACCTCACACTTGCTAACATAATGCTCCATCTGCCAGGTCCTCGTCCACTCACTCAACCTATCTAGATCCCTCTGCAGGCTTTCCACACCCTCCACACAATTTGCTTTTCCACTCATCTTCGTGTCATCAGCAAATTACGTCATCCTGCACTCAGCCCCTTCCTCCAGATCATCTATGTAAATGGTAAATAGTTGAGGCCCCAGCACCGAACCCTGGGGCACTCCACTAGTCATCAGCTGCATCTCTCAGTGCACTGAGAGGATCTCCCCTTCCTATACAGACAGGGGAAACCATCCCCCTTGCCCCATTGGTGGCATGTTGCCCCATTGGCGGTATAGTGGCACAGTGGTTAGCGCTGCTGCCTCACAGTGCCAGAGACCTCGGTTCAACTACTGGCTTGGTTTACTTTCTGTTTGGAGTTTGCATGTCCTCCCCCTGTCTGTATGGCTTTCCTCGGGGTGCTCTGGTTTCCTCCCACAGTCCAAAGATATGCTGGTTAGTTGCATTGACCATGCTAAATTCTCCCTCAGTGCATGCGAACAGGTGCCTGAGTCTGGCAACTAGGGGATTTTCACAGTAACTTCATTGCAGTGTGAATGTAAGCCTAATTGTGACTAATAAATACATTTTAACTTAATGTTTCTCCACTCCCCATCACGACCTGGATCACCAGCATCAGGCCATTGGGGTCCTCCCAATGAGTCCCTCTTCATGACCCACAATGTGTGCCTCCTTCATAATCTTCACATGTCCCTTCTTCATGCTCCAACCCTACACAAAACTCCTGCATGAGCCCCCTATACAATCCCCTATCCCCTATAGGGTGCTGAGTAGGCACTGCCAAGATGCCTAGTGAGCATTGCCAGTGTGCCTGATGGGACTGCCAGGTGGGCAATGCCAAATGGGCAATGCCCAGCCATGTCCTTGGCTATCCAGGGACTTCAATGGCCTCCGAGCCCACTGATGTGAGCATCATACCTACCCTCCACTGGTGGATCTCACCAGTCTCGCACCGTGTCCAATAGTCAGAAGATTCTGGGAGCTGGGAGAATCGAGTGTCGAAAGGCTGTACATATTTAAATCCTACTTTAAATATATGAGCCACCTCATACCCAGAAAGGACGAGATACAGTTTGCGTATTAGAGAGGGACTGGGATGATTGCAAACTGTTTAGCATCAGGCGCAAACTGATTCTTGGGGCCGCTCACTGTTTCCCGGGATTGGTGGATCTTCATCAGGCGTGATGAGGTTGGAAACTCATCCCCTCAAAATTGAATCATGTAACCTTGGCCAACGTATATTGCAGTGCTGGGTTAGTATTGCTAGAGTTGCCATCTTGTAATAGAGATGTGAAATTGAGGTAACCTCTGTTTATCACAGTGAGTGTAAACTATTCCAATGCACTTTTCCTTAAACTGGGATTGTCTCAGTGTATTGGCCAATATTCATCCCTTGACCAAAACCACAAGAACAGATTAATTTATCATTCATCTCATTGCTGCTTATGGAATTGACTGGCACATCTATCTAAATGACAATAATGACTGCATCTAAAAAGTTAGTTGTCAAATTCTTCAGGATATCCTAAAATCCTGAAAGAATCTATAGTTTTTTTTATTTTATTTTAAAATTAGCTATAATTTGAGAAAATGTTCCTTGGCATACTAGACTTAAAGAAATAAATGCCTGCAAGCAATTTGGATTGTAGCTTTTTAATTTTACTGCTCATTTATATCAAGCATCGCTTTTTGTAACAAAAGCCAAGACCGGAGGAAACCCACACAGACACAAGGAGAACGTGCAAGTTCCACACACTAACAATGACCCCAGCCGGGAATCAAACCAGGTCCTTGGGGCTATGAGGCAGTGGTGCTAACCACTCTGCCTCCAGGTATTCAGAACTTACTTCCAAACTGAGTCCATGAAGCCATCTTTCAGAACTTGCTATCTGTTTACATAAAGAGAAGTTATGAGTTTTCAGAATAATTAAAAGTGAGCTGACCTTTTACAATAGAAAACAAAATGTAAAGATTTCACTTTGTAATTTGGCATATTTAGCATATGCAACACAATAATCTAGAAAACGTTTTCGGAAGTGTGAGAAGTACACTATTTAATTTTGTTTTTGATATGTAAATTGAAACAATGTTGTGTTTTAATGATTTTCCTGAGGGATTTTCTTTTCAGTAATTTTGTATTCATACATCAAGATCGATGAGGGAACTGGATTTCTGGTATGATGAACAGCAAGTCCTATTAATTCTAAATGGTCAGTTTTCTTAACCACATAGAATAAAACATTATGGGTTGAATTTTTTCAAAATATTTTTGAGTGTAACATGGGTGAGAAAAGTTTTCTGTCCATTTTTTTCAGCAAGCTAAGTAATGGTAATTTACAGCATTCTGTGCAATACCCAGTCCGTAATGTGAATCCCACCGGGTGGGGTGGTCTCACAGTCCACCAGTGAGGCTAGCTACTGAGCTCTCAGGGCACCATTGCACAGGCAACCCGATCTCCCAGTATACTGCCCTGGCTGACTGCCTCCCTCCCTCCCCACCAATTGCCACCCTGGCCAGATCAATCCCAACAATCACTGCCCCAACCTTAGCTCTCTCCCCAACCCCAACTCCAGCGGTTTGCACCTTCCCAATCATGTCTGTGGCTGATGACTGCCACCCGCCCCCCCAGATTGCCACCCAACTGTTCAACCACCCTTCCCCCACCTTCCTGTCATGGTCCTGCCCCATTAGGCCTAGCCTAGTGGAAAACCTTGAGTGCTAGAGTGCTAGAGTGCCAAGTGGGCAGTGTCAGAGTGCCAAGCTGGACTTGCCTTATGAGCATTGACCGGCCCTGCCCCTGGCCACTTGGGGCTTCAATGGCCTCTGGTCCCACTGGCGAGGCCATCACATAGTTCCCATTGGTAGGGACCATCTGTGATACTGGCTGGCGAGGGCTTAACGTAAGTGACCTGGATGATTGCGCCCCAGGCTCATTAATCATATGCTAAATGTGTCATTAATATTTAAATCAGTACCCATTTAACTGGCAGAATGAGGCTGGAAAGATTGCAAAGGCAAGAAATCACCACTTACCCTACCTTATCAGCTTGCCACACTGATTGACCAGCATGGTGAGCCAATAAGATTGCACCCTAATTTGTATCAACTGCTCCATTGAGGGACAAGCAACATCTTGACTGGAATTTTATTGACAAGCCGGCCCGGAATTGAGGCAGGTGAGGCTCATGGAACAGCGTTTTCTGCTGAACTTGGGCAATGCATGTCGGTAAAATTCCACATCGTGAATTTTTTCACCTAATAAAGATCTGTCAGATAATGTGACTAAATTGAAGCCGCATCTGTTACCCACATAAACCATAACTTAAAGGTATTCATACATAGAAATTGATACTGCAGAAGTGTTTTCTTTACATTTTAATTTTTTAAAGTTAGAAAGAATATTTGGAATGACTGATTCTCTTGTTTTGAAATTGGAGTGATTGCTGAGTCAAGGTTTTAAATTTCAGAATGGTTTTCATTTCTGCTGGCAACGTACTTATTAATAGTTTTCCTATCTAGCTGATTGTGATTGGTTGTTATTTTTATAAATGGAATTTGAACCGGTCAGGTGAAGATGTGACACAAACACTTGCAAATATGTCGGACAAAATTGCACACAGTATCCTGTAGTTTTACGATCAGGTGTAATACCATGTAATTTACATTGCGTTCACAGTACCATTGATCTGGAGAAAGTGGATAAACTAACCTGAATTTTTATTATATGAGAGGTCAGGAATTTTACTGGATTTGGAGAATCAGATTCCTCAACAGTCTACTTTTGTGTAAATCAGCTACTTTGATTATTCTACGTTCCTTTATTATCCATTCAATTTTTATCCCATTTTCTAAGACCCAGGATACACAACAGATGATGAACAAATTGGGCCCAATTTAATTCTAGTGCTTAATGTGCAGATGGTGGTAGTTTTTAGATCAGGCCACACATTTAGCAGCATTCCCGGGGCAAGGTGGGGGGAAGGGGTAACTATTTTAGCTCAAAACTTAGTTAATTTTCCTTTGCTCAAAGTAGCTGGGCTGATCAGGTAACTAATATAGCTGTCTCAATCAAACATCCTTCCAAATAGCCACAAGTTACCTAACTATTCAGGCTCATTCTTATTTTTCCTTCCCTTCTGAGTTAAGAAAAAATATAAATAACAGTACCAAGAGCAGAGGAAGCTGAGAAACCTCAGCAGGTCTATTAGGAGAGGAACAGAGATAATGTTTCGAGTTATTTTGACTCTTTGTCAGAACTGAAGAGAGGGAACATGTACTAGAACGATAGAAACTATAGCAAAAAGTAACCATTCTGAGAACAAAAGGGATGGGGGAGCTGTATTGAGGCATATTAAAAATGGAGCTTTAAGATGGGGGAGAAGGGTCAAAATTTAAATTGTCGAACTTGATGTTGAACTCCCAAAGACTGCGATATACCCAACAGAAAGATGAGATACTGCTCCTCCGGTTTGCATCAGTCTTCACTGGCACATTGCAGCAGGCCAAGGATAGACATGTGGGCACGAAAGCAAGATGCTGAATTAAAATGGCATGCAACAAGAAGGTTGAGATCATGCTAGTGAACTGAGCAAAGGTGTTCAACAAAGCAGTCACCCATTCTGTGTTTGTTTGATAGATTCATTGTTTGAAGTAAAAATAAACTGTTGGTCCTGGTAAGGTTAACATCATTTTCTGGCTTTCCTGCAAATTATTTAAAAAGATAAATTTTATTACAACATAAAAAGACATGGTGCTGACCCTACTAGTGAATCCTGATACAAGATTCCAAAGTAAGATAGGTCAGTTAACGTAACACAAATTTAAAGCAATTGTGCTGACCTAATTCTACATGGCAGTCCAGATGGCACCCTGAATAGTTGCTACTTATCCCCCTCCGTCCCCAGAAACAAGAATCAATTTTGGCAGTACAGAAACCATTAACAGTACTGTTCAGTATATAATCAATAGTAATTTCGTAGCCAATTACATCAAATTCAAAAAGAAAAGCTTTGTGCAGAAGGAAAGACATGGAAATGTTTGAAAGGTGCCACCTATGGATGAACCAATGTAAAGGGCAATATTAAATTAGATCCTAATTGGAGCAGAATTAAAAACAAAATCCTTTGAAACTGAGAAATGGAAGATTTTCAGTCTCAAAAAATGCTAAATATTTAAGGCATAGCAAATAAAAGGCCATCAAATGAACAAAGAAGAAGAATTGAGCCAAAGCCAAAGCAACATCACATGGTGAACAGTAGAATTTCTTCCTCATTCCTCCAATGTGTCAGTTTTTAAACTGTCCGTTCTGAGCAAGTTATTGGATCTGTTAGTCATCCCCTCTACCCCATTAAGCTAAGATCATTATTCAGCTCTCTTTCTCCAATGCTGCCTCTCCTCTCAACTAAGTAGATTATTGTACACCATTCCTCCCTCCCCATAACCCTCTTGTGTTGTAAGTCTTCAGGGCACATTACTAATCTAACCACATTGCTGTTTGTGGGAGCTTTCTGTGTCTAAATTGGTTGCTGCATTTTTTACATTACAACAGTTGTTACATTTCAAAAGCACTTTGCTGCAATTTAGCTGCCTCATTAGCCATGGATGCAAATATTGTAATGGCCACTAAATCTTGCGAACAGCCAGGCATATGCCTATGGTGTAAACTGTCTGATTCAGCCTGGGGATTGCATTTAAACAGCTCAACAGTACTTGCTCTCAGAGAAGCCAGGAGGATGGCAGGGAAGAAACCTGCTTCCCACTTCACGGAGGTGGCCCTCTCCCATCTGCTGGATGCTATGGATATGAGAAGATCAACAATCTTCCCGCAGGGTGGCAGGAGACCCTCTAGCAAAGTCACGAATGCCACCTGGGAGACAGTGGCCATGCTAGTGAGTACTAGTGCCCTCCACAAGAGGACAGAGGTTCAATGTCAGATAACGGTGAATGACTTCCTCTGTGCTATCAGGTTAAGTATTTCTTGCCTTCTCTTGCCATTCTCCCTTTCAGTCACCCTTCCCCTTGCCACGTGGATCCCACATGCTGACACCTCACTGGGCCCTGCCACCTTAACATCCCATGAGCTCACTCATTACCCTGGGTATTTCCCCTTCTCAAGAATTCATTCCTGCTCATATGCATTGCCCATACATGCCAAGTTTCATCACCATCTGACCCTGCAAGCAGTCTGCTCACTTCATCCCTATTTGTCTTTCTGCAGAGCAAGCTTGCTCACAATTGCCACAAGTGAGCAAAGACAGGCAGTGGCATGGTGGAGCTGTAGATTCTGACTCCTTTTGAGAAGAGATCCCTGGAGCTTGCAGGGGAGGAACAGGAGCATGCCTCTGCAGAAAGTGAGGTGAAAAGCCTCAGCACTTTCAGCTGCCCACAGTCATGTGAATTGTCTGTGTCCCAGACCTTTTCCCTTGTCATACACTAATATAATGTTGCTTTCCTCACAGGAAAATCACCCAAACAGCCCGTCCCATTCACCAACATCAATCCCATGACAATCCTCAACACCAGTCCCAAGGAAATGTCGGAGGACGACATGATGCATTGTAGTTGCACCCTCCACTAGTGTAGAAATGCACATGTCAAACTTCTGAGTCACTATCTAGCACCACACTCTTGCTGATCCACATCAGATGGTGGCAGGAAGGTCGCAATAATCAGACAGTCAGAGGTCTGTTAGATCTCAGGACTCAGCTGTGTCCCAGCCGTGCCTCTGGCATTGTTGGTCCCTCAGCTGGTTGAGAGGCAAACGCAGAGCTGGGAATACCAGGAAGGATATATTAAATGAAAAAAATGTTAGAAGATTAGATGACTGGGTGTGAGTTACAAATTTAATTTAGCATGGATAATTTATTTATATATCAACTTTAAGGTAATTAAACCTCCCAAGGCGCTTCACAGAAGCATATAAAACAAAATATGACACTGAATCATGACAGCTTGGTCAAAGAGGTAGGTACTAACAAGCATCTTAAAGGAAGAGAGAGAGTTAGAGTAGTTGAAAGGTGCAGGGATATTCCAGTGCTTGGGGCCTAATTAACCGTCACCAGTGGGAGGAATTAAAGTTAGGAGGCCAGGATTTGGGGAGTGCAGAGATTTGGGACTGGATGCGATTACAGAGATGGGGAGTTGGAAAGGGCTGAGGCCTTGGAGGAACTTGAAGGTAAGGATGAGCATTTTAGAATCCTGGCATTGCTTGATTGGGAGCCATTGTAGGTCAGCAAGCAGAGGGGCAACAGATGAATGGGGTTCGTGCAAGTTATGACATAGGAATCAGAGTTTAGGATGATGTAAGGCTTATGGAAGGTCAAAAGTGGGAGACAGCCCTGAGTGCTTTGGAGTTGTCAATCTGAGAGGTAACAAAGGCATGAATGTAGTTCCAGTACTGCTTGAGAATTTTACACAGCTGGAAATAGTTGATCTTTGTGGTGGTATGAACATGAAGTCAGAAACTTATATCCTGGTTAAGTATGACTCCAGTTTTGTTAACAGGCATGGTTCATTTCAAACAGATGCCAGTGAGTAGGATGGAGTTGATAGGTAAGAAAAGGAGTTTGGAATGGGGACTATAAACAATGGCTTCAGGCTTTTCAATATTTAATTGGCACAAGTGTATGGCCATCCAACGCTGGATGTCAGATAAGCAGTCTGATAATTTAGCAATAGTGGAGAAATTGCGAGGTAGTGGTGAGATATAGCTAGGTATTGTCAGCGTATATCAGAGAACTAATATTATACTTTCAGATAACGATGCCAAGAACAATATATAGATGACAAATAAGATGGGGCAAGGATAGCTCCTTGGCAGAGGTAACAGTGTGAGAGCAGAAAGCAAAGCCATTGCAAATGATATTCAACCTAGATAAGAATAGAACCAGATGGGAACAGTCTCACTCAGAACCCAAGAGAGGGGGAGCAGATGGTGCCAACACAGGAGCCCAGGGTTTTGTGGGGGATTGGGGAGGAGGGGGAGGATGGGGAAGAGGATGCTTGAGCCCAGTGCTCTAAATTAAGTGTTTTGTTGTCCCCCAGCCCGAGCAGCCAGAGGCAGAGATCTCAAGGGCTGACTTAAAAAAATTGGAACTTTCAAGCTGAAACTTCTGATTGAAAGAAAAGAATCAGATCAACTTCACTGAGCTATTGACCTTCAGGCAACTTTGTGATTCTGATATTTTCCCATCAGAAAACCACAAAGCTGCCCGGTCAGCAGCAGCATAGCAACAGAAGGTGCTCCTGCTTGAAGAATAGTAAGTGATATACTATTTTAGTTCTAAATAAATAGGGATGAGGGTTGTGGCAGGGGAGATGGTTGGGGAAGTTTGAGGGAGGGGTGTTGGAGCGGTTTGTGGAGGGGAGATTGGGTGCTATTGGACTGGTGGCAGGCAGAAGTGTATAATGGACTCATGATAAACCTGTTTCAGCCTGCAAATGATTTTCAAAAGCCTTTTCCATTGAATTGAACTTTGTCCTTTGATCCACTTATCTTTTATCTCACTCTCTCTTGGTCATTTTATGAGCTTTTTGAAGAATAAAATATTGTGATAAAGTTGCATCGTAGCTATGAAAGTATACTGTCATGAGAAGTAGCAATCAGCAGAGTGTTCAGACTTGCTGATCAAGGAAACACAAATACGATTGTGAACTATTCAGTTTTTGTCTTCTAGCCTCTTAAAAGCTGTGTTGCACAGAAACACCTAAGAACTCAAATGTTTCTCACTGATAGTGAAGAAGAACGTTATTTGGTCATGCCACTTTTTTTTTTATTAAGCAACACAGCATGGGAAACAGGCCCTTCGGCCCAACGAGCCCGCGCCGCCGTCATACCAAATACATTATCCTATTTTAATATTCCTATATAATAATATATATATTATTCCTAATATGGAAAATTTTCACCATAGGGACAATTTGTTTCCCAATCAGCCTAAGAGCGAATTTTTGGGTTGTGGGAGGAAACCGGAGTGCCCGGAGAAAACCCACGCAACCACGGGGAGAACGCGCAAACTCCCGCAGACACCGGCCCAATTCCAAGTGTCTGCACAGCCACATCGATAGTCTCTGAGCTGTCATGGTGCCCTTCAGGTGGTCCACATAAAGCACCCATATACGACATGAGGTACCAGGCAACCCATGAATCAACATCCAAGAGCTGTACCCGCACCACCTGCCGAATGCGTGCTCAAATTATGGACCGAATTACCTGTGGAAAAAAGCCGTAGTTAAACAGTCCTAATATATCCCTCTATCTGCATACCGCTCATGTGGCTGTCCAAGAGACCCTTAAACAGCCCCAGCGTGCCTGCTCCCACCACCTTACTCGGCAGTGCATTCCACACCCCCACTACCCTTTGTGTGAAAAACTGCCCTCTAATATTCGTCCTATACATAGCCCCCCTCACCCTATGGCCATGACCTCTCGTCCTATCCCTTTCTAAAGGTGGAAAAAGTTTACCTCCATTTACTCTATCTATACCCCTTATAATCTTATACACCTCTATGAGATCCCCTCTAAGCCGACGTCTTTCAAGGGAAAACAACCCCAGTCTATCTAATCGTTCCTCATAGGACAGTCCTTCCATACCAGGCAGCATCCTGGTAAACCTCCTCTGCACTCTCTCCAAGGACTCCACATCCTTCCGATAGTATGGAGACCAGAACTGGGCGCAGTATTCCAAGTGAGGCCTAACCAAAGTTGTATACAACTGCAACATCAAACTCCTACTCTTATATTCTATACCCTTTTCTATGAAAGCTAACATACTATACGCCTTCTTTGTCACCTTCTCCAACTGTGAGGACACCTTCAGAGACTTGTGAACCTGCACCCCCAAGTCTCTCTGCGTCTCTATGCTCCTTATAGTTTTACCTTTTATCCTATATTTCTCTTCTACATTTTTCTGGCCAAAATGCATCACCTCGCATTTTTCCGGATTAAATTCCATTTGCCATCTATCTGCCCAATCTACCAACCTGTCTATGTCCTGTTGTATTGCCTGACACTGCTCTTCTGTACCCGCCAATCCAAGCATCTTGGTGTCATCAGCAAATTTGCTGATCTCACCACCTACCCCTACTTCCAAGTCGTTTATGTAGACCACAAATAGAAGAGGACCTAGTACTGAGCCTTGTGGCACTCCACTAGTGACAGGCTTCCAGCTGGAAAAAGAGCCTTCCACTACTACCCTCTGTCTCCTCCTTCCGAGCCAGTTTTCGACCCATCTACATACCCGACCCTGTATCCCATGCGCCTTCACCTTCTCTATCAGTCTACCATGAGGAACCTTGTCAAACGCCTTACTGAAATCCATGTAGACGACATCAACAGCCTGTCCTTCATCAACTGTTTTTGTCACTTCTTCAAAAAATTCCACTAGATTCGTAAGACAAGACTTCCCCTTGACGAAGCCATGCTGCGTATCCCTGATCAGATCGCAGCGCTCCAGATGCTCATACATCCTGTCCCTAAGGATCCTCTCCATTAGCTTACCTATAACTGAAGTCAAGCTCACCGGCCTATAGTTCCCTGGGTGATCCCTCTGACCTTTTTTAAACAACGGTACTACGTTTGCTATCCTCCAGTCCTCTGGGACCTCACCTGTGTCCAAGGAAGAGACAAAGATTTGCGTCAGAGGCCCAGCCAAGTCTTCCCTCAACTCCCTTAGCAGCCTGGGGTAAATGCCATCAGGCCCCGGAGCTTTATATGTCTTTAAGCTGCCTAACAGCCCCAACACCTCTTTCCTCGTAATCCTTATTTCCCTCAACCGATCCTCAACTTTGTCAACATCAGGCACAGACATCTGTCCAGTCTCCTGCGTGAATACCGACGCAAAGTATTCATTCAGGATCTCCCCCATTCCCTCAGGCTCTAAGCATAGATCCCCTCCACTGTCCCTAAGAGGTCCAATCTTGCCTCTAACCATCCCTTTGCTCCTTACATAGGTGTAAAATGCCTTTGGATTTTCCTTAATCCTACCTGCCAGAGCCACCTCGTGGCCCCTTTTTGCCTTTCTAATACCCCTTTTAAGATCCCGTCTACACTCTCTATAAGCTTCCAGCGCTATCTCAGTCCCTAGTTGCCTAGATCTAATGTAAGCCTGTTCATGAGTCGTTTAATCTTTCTATCTTGTGAGGTTACTGATAAAATTGAATTCAATTACATCCCTTCTATGAAATGATTATGTTGAATAATATCATACATGGGCAGGAGAAAGTCTTTTAACCTAAAGAATTGAAAAGATCATGTCCACTTTACCTGACCTGCAAGTATTGAAACTTTCCTCAAAATATGAATTTATGGGTCACTTCATTCATTTGGTGTGATCATCGAACATGGTAATAAGGAGTGAAGCAGTCACTGGAGTCAGTGTTACCATCTACAATGTTATGATACTGATAGGATGTTTTCCTGTGAAGCTAACAATATTACATAATGCTGATAAAGTAGGATTTGTATTATGGTGTATTTAATAGTTGCGGTGGGATCACCAAATGGACCCACACAAGCTAACACTGCATTAGATAGTAGCTGTTCTGCATATTATTGAGCCATGCTGCTCATGTATCACATGATATTTATAACCAGATGCCAAAAATGGGTATTATCAATTTACTAGGAACTTCCTTTGATTGGTGAATCTTGAAAAGCAGAAAGATATCATACATGATTCAGGGGGAAGATTAAATGGGAGTGTAGGGGTATGGTCAGGGCAAAGGGGGATGGGGAGGTGGCAGGGGTGTGGGGATAAGGAGTCTGAAAGAGGAGAAATACGATTATCATGATTATCATCCCTGACTGTGGTCCACCTGTTATATATTTAAAAGGATTGCAGATTTCTTTAAGGGTTGATCACATGATTTGATGATGATATCATTAGGGTGCTGCAGAGGCTGCTGTTTGGCTTTCAACTTTGCTTTCTGTACAGGCAAGATCTCTTAGAATAAACCTGTTGTGTGCTGTTTTGAATTTATGTGCACAAACCACATATTTTCTTTTTGTTAAAACCCACAATCCCTTAGGACATTGCACCACCAATTTGACAGTAGAGAGATATTGGAAGAGGCTAGTGTGATAAGCAGTATCAAAGGATACCAATAGGCCCAGAAACGTGAGGAGGAGAAGTTTACCTTTGTCATTGTCACATAGGACATCATTTGTGACTTTGATAAAAGTTGTTTTCTTACAGTGGCAGGGGAAGAAACCTGACTAGAGGGATTCACATATAAGATGGGAATGGATCTGGAAGGTGACAATACAATCAATGGAGAGGTTTAGCTGGCATTATAGACCATGACAATTGGATGAAGTGGGTTTGATTTTGAAATTAGATTACAGCCTCTAATAACATCTGAATTGGTTCTTTTTAAAATACCTTTTTAAAATATAAAATGTCTGTGATTGCAAAGTTCATAAATTAGTGATCTATTTTTGCATAAACTGTTCCTGCAGTTTCTACAGAAAATAATTTGCATTGTGTTTGATGTAATTCCTACATACCCCAATAAATATCATATTAATAGTGTGGAGATAAATGCTACATACACAGTGAGGAGATATGAAATACACAAGACCATGTAAGTATACATTTTTCATTTGTTATGATTCTATGGCTCAGACGAAATGTTGAACTTTTGTGGTTGGTATCACAAGTGAAAGAAGGATGATCATAAATATTCTGTTTACATCATATTTAAAAAACACAATTAGATAACTAATAATGTAATTGGCTCAATGGTGAAAATAATATTTAAAAGAATTTTATTTACAGTTTTGGGACTGCACAGTGTCAGCTTTGACACTGTACAGTATGGTATTTTTCATGGTTTATGATTGTGGAATGTTATTGTTCAGTTGTTACCTTAATTTACCTGCATGCCTGTTCCATTGCCTTTATTATGGTCTCCAGCTTATATATAATATTCATGTCTGATTCTTTCTGCTACATCTGACTAAAATTTATAGAAATCTTTTATTTATAGTTGGAAAATTTTTTAGATGAAAAAGTCATAAGTGTTCTATACAACCTGTTTAGTAATCTCTAACAAGGGAGATTGAAATCCTGGGAAACAATCTTCTGAAGAAATGAAATAGTGTGCCTTCCTGAACCCATGGGGGGAAATAATGTGCCTATTTGTTTGAATATGAAACAGTAGCTCAGAATAACTGAAAGACAAATGCACAAAAATATTCACAATTTGTTGTGCAAAATAGAAAGTAGCATTAAGTTTGCATCGTGTGTCTCATTACAGGAAAAAGCAGATCACAATTTGAATAGGCAACGCTTTACATTTCTCTATGAAAATAAACAACTTTCAGACTCTCTTTACATAGATTTACTTCAGTCTACAATGAGGCTGGATGTGAGCTTTCCTTTTAAATGAATCATCAACATGGTAGTTGAAAGAGATAGGGAAGGTTACAATGGCAGTGATCCAACATGCTTACTTTTTAATTATTTAGACAATGGCTAGTTCTAAGTCCTGGATATCTGCAGAATTTCATTACAGACTCTCACCTACTTAAAAGTTGTAAAAACCCAACACTTCTATTGTGATTTATTTCAGAGCAGCTCAGCAAAAATATTGTCCAAATTTTGATCAGTCCTTGTAAATTTTTTAAAATCGCAACATGGAATCATATTTTTAATCAATTGAGCTTATATATAGTTGCAGAATGCTGGAAAACCCACTTCCTCCATTAGGTACATCATCAAGCAATCTGATTGAAGAGTGTTCTGTATTGAAGAATGGTTCTCCAGTAACGCTTCATTTATTCAAAACAAACAGGGCGTTGAATGATTGTAGAGTACCTTTCTGATTGTCAGGGAAGTGGGAGGTATCACCCCTCCCCCATTCCCATTGCACAGCTGGGAAATTCAATTGCAGAGTACCACTTGATCACTAATTCAGCAGGGAACTCAAATAATGTTGTTTCTACACCAGCAGAATTTCCAAGGATTTCAGGCACAAACCCCACCCAAACAAACAAAAACTGGGTAAGAAGTTATTCCTAAAATGAGCAATGTAATTATATCATTACAAGAATACTTTCATTACTGTCTGCTTATCATTGTTTGTTAATATCAGGATTACTCCAAGTTGAACTCTTCACAGGTGCCCCATTGTGAAATATACAGTATTTAGACAACTAGGGTGGCAATCAGGGTGTCTCAGTATTTTCAGGTGGGATGTATCAAAAAGGCTTTTTTTCCCCCAGTTTGGCATTCCTTCTGATCCAGACTTGTGTTTCAATGTGCACATGGACAAACATGTCAGGCAAGTATATCAATCTCAACGTGATTCAATGCCTTTAGAAAAAGAGTGTGAATCAGGCCAAAATAAAATTGGAAAAAGAAAGATAAATACTCATAGTGTAGCTTTTAAAACCTGCATTATTGAAATCCACATTTACATGTTCTGTTATCCTTTATTGTTCCAAATATGGTAATTCGCAATGGGTGTACAGTTCAGTGGTAGGATCAAATTTCACTGTGATCCTTTTATGATCCAGGATCCAATCAGTGAGTATTGGTCGATCATTCAACCATTACCTACATCCATATTTAGATAGTTTGGATTGTCTATTTTCCTGGATAACTGACATGTTGTTTGGATTTTGATTTCAGTAACTCTGTTGGCCCCTGAACATTTATTTTCTTACATATTCTTGAGTGATGGCCTGATCCTGACTACAAATGTCATGAGAATGTAAATATTTTTGATAAAGGTGACTGGATGTTCTTCCTCCACTTTTATTTTATACTCCAATACATTTTTGGGTAAATATTTGTATCCATGAAGTTATGGGAAAGTTAGTGGAACTTGAGTCCACTTTTTGCATCTGATGCCAATATGGAGTATTTCTAGATCAGCCATAGTGTGTGTTGGAAGGGGAGAATAACACCCATTATACCAGAGTAATCACATGCTTTGCTCCCAATATCAGAAGACACCTTCCTATGTACAAACATGTTTTTTTCAAATATCACACCATGAAGTTCCAATGCATGAGATTGCCATTTAGTGCTGAATTCTGTTTTGATTCATCACAGTGTAGAAATTGGATTGTTAATGTTCAAACTTACCTTTGCATTGTTCAG